>JAFVLL020027137.1:0-18615 GCA_021397915.2 Tor tambroides | reverse complement strand
GCTTATGACTGTCATTACAACGTAACCCGAGGCCATGTGCAGAATACTCAGAGAACTTTACTTTGAGAATAAATTGTGCTGCGCTTGTCCATTCACTTTACTAGAAATACCGAGCCAAGTGCCGCCACATGTCCTAATACAATTCGCACACCCTCCGGTAACGGCTAACAAATACGAGCAAGCATAAGACGTACTTCTTTTGCTAGTATTACTCGTCGGTTGTGTGCTTTTTTGGCTGGATTTGCTTGGATTTTTCCAGAAAATGCTGAAGGGAAATTCAACGGCGTCTATTATTTAGGCTGTAGCCGGCAATCTGGAGTTGAAAATCAGCACAATCTTCTCTCGTTCCCTTCACTTTACCATATAATGGACTTATGGAGTGGAAATGTAGTTTTCTAACTCGCTGCAAGTGCCAGATAAGCAACTTCTTTTCAAGGAACTGTACCTTGGACTAACAACTGCAAGCTATAAGACGTTATATTTAGAAAACCACAGATACTAAGTCTTGTGAAGAATTATCTCACGTTGTCACTGATATGCTAACCGCATTCAAACACAAAGAGTATCGTGTGGTATTGCTCAAGATCTGTTTTAACCCTTTTAAACAGGCTCCTAGAATGATTCTGATTCAAATACAGCTGTTTAATTCAGAGGAAAGTTGAAGATAGTGGTTCTCAACACTTTCCACCAGGTTTCAGTGCTGATGCCTCACTGATGCCATGTCATCACGCTTACTTGTGAAATATAATAGATTTAATGAGTTTTTGCATTTGGAGGATATTTTAAAGGGTAATAAATAGAAGGAGGATTAATTCCTCAGCCAAATCCTATCCTTCACAGAGTGAACTTCTATAGTGGCTTGGGTGATATCCAAAGAGATTTGTAGTTTAGTCCTTTGATTCCAACTCTGCTAGTCAGCCTCAGGTAAGATGAGGTCTTAAGCCTGACTGTCCATTCTTTCATATTTTAATGTTATATATTTGAGGCAACCACAACACTTATCATCCGATATTAGGGATGTTTAAATTTAGCGGTATTATTCATGCACATTTCCCTTTTTTAGATCTACATTACCTTTGCTATCATCTGGTGTTCACTCAATCTTTTTAATTTAATAATCTTTAATAAAATAATTAAAAATATTTTTATTATAACACAATTTTATATGCTGATATTGTATTTACAACCGTTTATTTTATTCTATTCATTTTAGGTGGGTTTTTTTTTACACATTTGTACATATTTTACACTACATTAACTTTGCTATCATCTGACACTCACTCAATCTTTAAAAACATGAATAATTTACTAATCTTTAAAAATAATTCAAGTAAGTATTTTTAAGAAAATACATAATATTTAATACATTATGTTGTTGATATGCCTAGATTATTTTGTATTATCTACAGTAATATTATTTTTTAGTTCATTTTTAATGTTTTATTTTTATTTCTTTATTTATGTAGTTATAAATGTATACAATTTAATATTGGCACCACCTTTTTTGGTTAAACCAAAGTAGAAAAGAAGATTACCTGCATGGTAGAGGTGAGGGAAACTGAAAAATCGCCTTTTCCTTACCAAAATAGAGCGAAAGCAAATGGAATCAGTCCAAATCTTTATCACTCTGGCTGCAGCCCTAAACCCACACACCCCTGCAGTTTGCCAGGAAATGTCAGAGTGTGTCAGTCAGACGGCAGCTTGATGCTATGTTCAAGAGACAAGCGTATTCGTGGGACAGGGGTTACGACAAGGAACATGGAGGGGATGTTATATCATTTTTGACACACGTGTGCACAATATGATGGCTCGACGGTGTGTGTCCGTGTCTGCATCTTTCTGTGTGTGTGTGTTGAGAAGAAGATGACTTCTTTCTTTATGGCTGTGCAGAGGCTTTTTGATGTCCCTGTGGCTGCTTTGGCAGTTCCAGGACCCAGGCTGGGTAATAGCGAATGACAGCAGGGAAAATGGTAGGCGATTATGTGCAATGGGCGCTGCTATTCTGCTATAGCACTGACAGTGGTTCAGACCGCCATACTTCAGTCAAATCACCGCATCATTTTTGTCCCATCAGCGAGGTTGGTAGAGATATTCAGTTCTCTCATTTCCCATCTTTTGTTGCACACCCTGCTGAAAACTGGTAGTCCAGGTTCACTTCATTCGCCAGGATGCTCTTGATTTACACTACTAAAAAGTATTATTCTGACCTTGCATTTGTTTTTGTTTTGTTGGTTAGATACAATATTTATTTACCTGCTTTAATATTTCTTTAAAGTGTAATCTGTAATTAATATGTAGTAAATCACAATCTAAAAAGCTGAATTTGCATTGAAATGCCTGTTTGCATGTAAAGAAATAATTATGACTTAATTTATATCTTATATTGGTGCAGCTTGCTGGTTAGACTGGATTGTAAATTTAGTAAAACATATATATTTTTTGTGCTGTAATACTGCATGCAGATATGGTGCAATGGTTAAATGCATTCATTTATTCATATATTTTTGGAATAGAATAAGTTCATACTAGGGGTGTAACGATACGCGTATCGTGTATCGAACGATTCACGGGCAAGTTCCAAATCATCCTTATCATCCTTATCCCCTTGGAGTGGGGACTTTGGAGTGAGCAGGGCACATGCGTGCCATTATTTAGTCGTTTGGAACGCACTTGGTGAAGGGAGCGATCTAATTTCCTCATTATCTTCAGCTGGGATGTTCCCGTGACAACGCAGCATGCTGTCCGTCAGCAGATGTCGCTGTTTTAATGTCATAAATGTCTTTTTATTGTTGTTAGCATAACTGTTGGAAATAAACATGCATTTTATATTTTAAAACGTTTTTAAAATATGCTATATAATATATAAAAATAATATATATAAAAAATTTTTAAATGTTTTTTTTGTTTGTTTTTTTTTTAATACCGGTGTCCATCAGCGAATCTGCTGACGGACACCGTTCTGCGTTGTCACGGGAACATCCCAGCTGAAGATAATGAGGAAATTAGATCGCTCCCTTCACCAAGTGCGTTCCAAACGACTAAATAATGGCATGCACGTGCACTGCTCAATCCAAAGTCCCCAATCCAAGGGGATAAGGATGATAAGGATGATTTGGAACTTGCCCGTGAATCGTTCGATACACGATACGCGTATCGTTACACCCCTAGTTCATACTGTACAGCTGCATTTTTTTTTTTTTTTTTTTGCATTTTTTCCACACTGTAAAAATCTGGTATAGGATTTACTTTAAAATAGTTTTTACCAGCAATCAGAAATTGCTGGTAAATTTCACAATTACGAAGGAATGGCAAGTAACACATTAAATTAAACTTACAATTTTTGAAGTAGAAAAACTAAACAACATATTCCAATAAACACAAATGAAAAATCATTTTTACAGTGAAACAATAATTTAACTTTCAATAACTGAAGTGTGTGTGTGTGTGTGTGTGTGTGTGTGTGTGTGTGTAATTTTACAAGCGATAGATAGATAGATAGATAGATAGATAGATAGATAGATAGATAGATAATACAAATGTTAATAATAATGATGATAATTCAACTGAAATTAATTTATAAAATATATATTATAACAAATATGTTTCCCCTTTTTTTACTCTGCTTTTGAAAAGTCACTTTAAATTCTTTGCCAATCTTTTTGAATATGTTAAGTGTGAAGCCATTAGATGTATTTTTTCATAAATGGCAGTTACAGCACCCCATTATGTGTGATTGTGCAGAGATTGAGCTCACAGGTGTAATCATACACGGTTACCCCATGCTGTGTCATCCTTGTAGTTGCTGAAGCAAGCTCAGAAATGATGCTTTAGGGGCCCATGGTGCCCTGCTTCAGGAACAGCATTTCAGTTCAATGACTTCTAAATCAGCATGTTCCGCAAGCACACATAACATGTCGCGCCACCTTGATGCAAATGTCGTGCATGATGTTTTTGACCAAAAATTCTTGTTGTTTTTGTAACCTCTCTGAAAGGTTGCATATCCTTTCTTTTGTTAAAGCATTATGGGGCTTTTTTCCCTCTCGAGGCTGAGTTCTGATGCTAAAGTCTGGCTTATTCCTGATGCAGTAAATTGCAGTAAAAGAGCCCCACCTGCTCTGTCTGCTTTGCTTGTCTCCATTATCCTCTGTTTATTTGTGCACCCTGTTTAATATGAATGAGTTTTCTCTTTTTTATTTTGTATGATTCACGAGATGACCAGAAATGTTTTTCTTTCTTCCTTGAGCATGTCTTACCAGAAGGCAGTTCGGAAGTCCTCAGAAACTTCCTGTTAAAATAGGGTGAAAAATGTTATCGAGCATCTCAGAAGCAACATAACATCTACAAAGACCTGACCATCTCCTGTAATCTAATCGAGTCCCATAGCAGTGAGCGGCACATATTTCACGATAAGCAATCCTTCGTCTTCTTGAGTGTGGATGGAGCCGGGCAGCTCGACTGCAATGCAAGAAGACAATTATCTTTCAAAACAAAAAGACAAGATTGCATTTTTGACAAAGAAGGAACCTTTTATCGCAAAAAAGATTCAAGACAGGGTTCGTATGTGCGAAATAGATACTTGTGTATACTATGAGCCAAATACAATTACTCGTATCAAAAACAAAATCTGTTGCCCTTATAAATCTCTCCAGAGGGGTAAGAGATAAGCTTTCAATATGAGCTGTCTTTCTAATCCCACGATTAAATGAAACCACCAAGGATGGTCGGATAAACGTTCCCACTCTCATTGTCTCCTCAGATACTGAGGGACGATTCTCTGGAGTCACATTTCTTATTTGGGGATGTGTTTGGAGCGAGATAATGTGCAGAAAGACTCTTTCCATTGAGATACAAGCCAAGTGTAAGAAGAGTGTTCAGGGAGAGAGTACAGAAAAGGCTGGAGAGGGAGAATTAGACAGAGGCCGGGGCAACCAGTCGAGTGTTTTACATTTGAAAATTTCTCCTTGTCAAAGTTAAAGGTGTATTAAGTATGTGGACGGAGTGACATATTTAGTTCTTCACTCAGAGTACCTGGAGGACCAGTTACAGGAAACAGCAGATTTCATCTTTCAGTGCTCATTTACTGTAGCTTTGGCTTGAAATGATGAAATGATGCCTCAAGTGTGACTATACCTCATTTTGCGCCTTTTTATGCAACCTTCTTTACTTCCATAATGTAACGTATTTCTGACAGAAACACCATATTCAGTATGCACATATAATTCGAAAGTAGACTCAATTTCATGTTGATTCACATTACCAAATGTATTGTACATGCTACCGTGTGACCAAAAAACAATATGGTGCTGTAGGTATTTTCGATAAAACATGTTTTATTTCAATGTTATGTACTGTGATATTCTTTATTAATATTTAGAATTACATTTACGTTTATATTTTCAGTTTACCTATTCATTTTAATTCAAGTTTAGTTTTAGTAATTGTTATGTTTTGTGTTTTTGTCATTATTACTAATTTTGGGATTTTTAAAAATATTTCTATTTATCTTTTTTTTCAGTTTTAGTTTTAGTAATTTTAGTACTTAAACTTATTTTTATTTCTGTTAGTTGCCAAGGTGACATTTCCAATTTTCATTTAAGTTTTTAAACTAAAATTTAGATTTTATTTAATTTCAGCTTAAATGATTTTTCATAATTTTAGTTTTAGTTAACAGTAACAACACTGAATAACTATTTCAGTGGCACCCTGTGGTACTAAAAGAATGTCACGGTATCAGCATGTCCAAAATAAATAAATAAATAAATATATAAATATAAATTAAATGTATATAATTAAACTATATAAAATATATATAAAATAAAAACATTGTATTTCCAAGATACCACATTCAAAAAATCCTGGCAGTACCACAGTGCTTTTCTGTAAGTGTAGCAGGCCCCTAAAACTTGTCTTGAGGGTTTTTCTGCCTTCTCTCATTGATTTTTCACCAAAAAAATAACAAAACAAAAAACACACAAAATGGCAATTTGTCACTGTGAAACACAACACGGTAGTGTTTATGAGGAGATTTTTTCAGTGGCTCAAATAATACTTGGCAAGGCCGACGGTTTCATGCAATAAGCTATATTTGTTTTCAGCGAGACGGCAATGGCGTCCCGTAGCAATTTATCACTTGGTGGCGAGAACAACTGCACACAACACTGCTGGATTACAAAGGGAGAATGTTCACAATCACACAGTTGTTCTCATGAATTATTTTGAGTTGTTGTTGTTATTAGCAGCCTTTTCCACAGAGAGCAAGCTGCACTTATCACGTCTAATTATACAAAAAATATAACAATTTCTATGAAATATCTCATCCATTTTAAATGTGGTAGCAGTCTAGGGTTTCTTTGGAATGCACTTGTGGTACCACAGAGCCATTAAGCGTTCCTCTAATTTAGAATTAAAGGGAATTAAAATGCACAGATATCTCACATTCTTGTATGTGTTTGTGAAACTTAATCACAGTAGGAGGAAATCTCCCCCGCAGCGTGTGATCCTGTGCCATGTTAACACCTCCTAGTGCGGTTTCATTTTCAAAGAGCCTTTCATGTTCTCCAGAGTGAGAAAAGGTGTCATGCCCTCTGTACTGCTGGATCAAAGCAGCACAAATCCACAAATGTCTGTGAACCAGGCAGTCCTCCATCCCTAACCCCACTGTCCCGAAAAAACCACAACAAAGCTCCTAAAATATTTTACATTTTTGGGTTTGAATATAAAATCATTTGGTTTATGTAATGCTTAGATAGGCATGAAAAGGAGAGAAGAAAACAGAATTGGGGCACAATTCAGGCTGAGCTTGAACCTTCATCTCTCACACACCATAACTCATCTGTTTCTTTCTTCTGTGCACCACAGATATTTTAAAATATACCTCAGCGTTTTCTGTCTATATAATAAAAATAAATGGGGTCCAATGCACTGTTACTTCAGTATTATTTATATACTATTTAAGTACTTATTATTTCAAATCAACATTTATTTAATATTTTTGGTTTTTATTTTATTTTAACTTTACATTTTAGTAATTTTGTTGTGCTTTTGTCATTTTATCTTTTTTTAAATGTAACTTTGATTAATTTCTAATTATTTTATGTTTAGTAATGCTAGTAATTAAATTAAAGTAGTATTAATATTAAATTTTAGTAATGAGTCAAATTTAATCATTTAGTTTTTTTTTCATTTAATATTTATAATGTATTTTATTAATTTGTTTTAGAAATTTTGTTATGTGCTTTGTCGTGTTTTGTTATGTGCTTTTTCATTTTTATTCTTTTTTTCTTTTTTTATGAAATGTTACTTAATTTATAATTTCAGTTTCAGTAATTTTAGTAACTTAAGTTTTTTCATCTAATAGTTATATTGTATTTTATTTCACCTTTATTTCAGTTAACAAAAATAATTTTAATAGTTTTTAATAGTTAACAATAAAAACACTGGTCCAATGTTGTTTTGGACCCCATTCACTTTCCAACCCCTCACTATACATTTTTCAAAAGGAAACTCATACAGATTTGAAAACAACATGCGGGTCAGTACATGGTGACAGAATTGCAATCTTTGGATGAAATATTCCTTTAAACTCTCTGTATATGAGGTTTATTTTTAGGATCCAGTGCCAGAGCTCTGGATGAGCCCATCTTTAATGAGTTTCCATGATCAGACTACCCTGTAGTGCCACCACTAACACCTTAGCAGAGCTTAGAATGATAGCAGTTGACATTGCCTCTCTTGAGGATCTATTTAGAGCACAACACATACTTTACCAGGGTAAAACTGAATTTGGGACTTGGGAATATAATAGGAGGGAATGGGGAAAAACCATGTGTGTGGTGCGTGTGAATTTGAGAGAGGTCATGGCCTCAGTCGGCTATACTCCCTTTTTCCTCGGATAATAAGCATCCCATTCGTTCTCTCCATCTGCTCTCTTCTTGGCCCACTGCCCTCCCACACGTCCAGTGCTAGCGTCCCTTGCTAGCCACCTGCAACATCTGTCTGCAGTGCTGCCACATGGTTAAGTGTCTGTACTTGTAACACAAGGATTGCAGGTTAGGTCACATAGGCGGCCTTAACTGGGGTTGCTGCGCTAGTGCCCCATTAAAGGGACAGTTCAGCTAAAAATGCAAATATTGTCATTTACTCTATGGCTGCACAATAGCGGATAAAACTCATTTAAATCATTTTTGTTCTACAGTAAATATTGCAATATGAAAAAAAGGAATTTCCAGCAGATGCCATGAATAGCTTTTTTTTTTTTTTTTTTGAATCTAGAATGATTGGGGCATTTGCATAGAAAATAAAAAGAACTTTTAAAAAATGGAAAATTACTTTGTACTCCTCTTTCCATGTACACTTCTTTTTTTAGTACTAAACAATAAAAATAGGGACAAAATTGGCTGTTCACTCTTGGGTACACTCTGTACCCAAGCCAAACCTCTTTCAGTAATCATAAAGTGAAGCATAAGAAAAAAAAACTTTTATTTTTATATTATCTGTTTGTTGTTGTTGTTTGTTTGTTTGTTTGTTTGTTTGTTTGTTTTTATGTCTTTTAGTACATTATATTATTTTCTTTCAGTTAGCATTTATTTTATTTCGAGTAATGATTTTATTTATTTATTTAAAGCTTAGTTTAGTTTAGTTTTAGTTAGTTATTTTAGTGCATGTTATTTTCTTCCTGTTAGCATTTATTTTATTTATAAAGTAATGATATTTTGTTGTTGTATGTTTAGTTTCAGTTGAAGTTTTACTGTAACTATAGTTACATTGTATAATACACTGTAAAATTACAATACTATATTTATGTCTGAATTTCTTTTTTTTCTTTTTTTTACATTAAACAGTCAGGCTTTTTTGATGAATTGCTGGAAAATAATAATGACATGCACAACATATACAGTATTTGTCTTCACTCTGAAAGGCTAGGTATATATTTATTCAATTGAATCACAGCCTTTACGGTGCCTATCGCATTAAGTCATATCCAGTGTTGGGTGTAACGCGTTACTAAGTTAATTAAATTACTTATCCACTGAAAAAGTAAAGTAAGGGATTACTGTTTATTTTTAGGTAATTTAATTACAGTTACTTATAAAGTACTTGCGTTACATACAGTAAATAAGTTCAGCAGTTCTAAAATCAATATTGAATTTGAAATCTAAATTTACCGTCTAAAGATAAAATTGAATGCAGCGGCTTTAACCCTCCGCGCGCCGTCTCGTTCACTTTCAGATTTTCCTGATTCACAGAGAAACCTTAAATACTCAGATACGACTAAAATCAATAGAATCTAAAAAGCTTGAAGTGTCTACTTTTAAATGAATGAATTCAAATCTAAAACGAATATTCCTGATTATGTAATCCGTATAAAAGCAAGGCACAGTCTTTCCCGTATCTAAAAGCTTGAAGTTTCTACTTTTAAATGAACGAATTCAAATCGAAAACGAATATTATCTGATTATGTAATCCGTATGAAACTAAAGCGAGGTACAGTCTTTCCTGTATCTGAAAGCCTGAAGTGTCTACTTTTAAATGAACGAATTCAAATCGAAAACGAATATTATCTGATTATGTAATCCGTATGAAACTAAAGCGAGGTACAGTCTTTCCTGTATCTGAAAGCCTGAACGAATTCAAATCGAAAACGAATATTCCTGATTATGTAATCCGTATGAAACTAAAGCGAGGTACAGTCTTTCCTGTATCTGAAAGCCTGAAGTGTCTACTTTTAAATGAACGAATTCAAATCGAAAACGAATATTATCTGATTATGTAATCCATATGAAACTAAAGCGAGGTACAGTCTTTCCTGTATCTAAAAGCTTGAAGTTTCTACTTTTAAATGAACGAATTCAAATCGAAAACGAATATTATCTGATTATGTAATCCGTATGAAACTAAAGCGAGGTACAGTCTTTCCTGTATCTGAAAGCTTGAAGTTTCTACTTTTAAATGAACGAATTCAAATCGAAAACGAATATTCCTGATTATGTAATCCGTATGAAACTAAAGCGAGGTACAGTCTTTCCTGTATCTGAAAGCCTGAACGAATTCAAATCGAAAACGAATGTTATCTGATTATGTAATTCGTATTAAACTGAGGTACAGTCTTTCCCGTATCTGAGTTCAATGCAGTCACCTGCGTGCAAACGCCAACACCTAGATACAAAAAAACAAAAACAAGATTCATCTAATTTTCATCATTTTTGAAAGAAGATGAGGAATTTATCTCATAAGAACAGCGCGATCTGACATGACTTTATTCAGCAAAGAAGATCATTTCTGTCATTTATTACATTAGTTAACATGTTATTTTTACATAAACCTGTACGGATTTTACTAGTTGGGCTTTTCCTGAACATCTTTCCAAACTGAAATATATTGTTTAACTTTTAAGCTTTTTTGTTATTCAGATATTTTGCAGAGTATCTCTATTTGTTAACCAAAGGAGGTTACATTTTTTATAAAAAAGTTTAAGTATTACAGTTGTTTTAAAGCTAAAGGCTAAACTATTCTATGTTTGACTCAAATTGAAAGAATAAAGAGTTTAATTTCTATTAAGGTTTATATGGATTTTAAGATGTAGCCTAATTAGCGATTTGAATAATTAAGTTACTTATTGAGTAACTAAGTTACTTTTCAGACAGAGTAATTAGTAAAGTAATTTAAATACAATATTGATGAAGTAATTAGTAACTGTAATTAATTACTTTTTGAAAGTAACTTACCCAACACTGGTCATATCGCAATATTATATTCCGATATATCGTGCAGCCCTAATTTACTCGTTGTTCCAACCCTGTGTGAGTTTCTTTTGCATAACACAAAAGAAGATACAGTTGCTAGGAGAGTTGTGTCAGAACTCATCCTTCCCTTCTGTGGAACATAAAACTTTTGTTTTGTTTTGTTAGTTGGCGTTCCTCTCAGAGGCTACCTCCGAGCAGTTGGGCCTCAGATGTGTGTGACTCAAATTCCCGGGTTTTGAGGGTATTGGTTGCGCTTCCTGCTGTCTGAAGACAGCTCTGCCAATGATGGAGGCTCCCTTTAGGCTGGCCCCCTGGTACACCCCTCCTTGGAGTCCTGAAATTTGGCTCGCACAACATCCTGCAGTGTCGTGCCACCCTTAGCACTCCAAGTCATTGTCGTAACAGCACGGCATTGCGGCCCCCTGTCCTCAAATGACATCCAGAACCCCCTCTGATCAGCTTCCTGCCGCGTCTCCACGAGCCTCCAGTCGCTTGGAATATCAGCACGGCTCTTCGGGCTTGCCATTAAAACAAACATCTCCAGACGCATCTCGTGAGAGGAGGCCCGCGCCTCGCTTTTGCGTCCCATTGGTACCAGCTCATTCATCAAACATGATTTCACAACTATATAATTTCCGTGGCTTTGGAAAGCAGAAGCAGCTGCTGTCTAGTTCTTGTTTGTCAATGGTGCTGTATGATTATGACTATTGATGTGGTTTTCTGTGTGAAAAATTGTAAATATTGAACGGCATCATTAGCAATCAACAGATAAATGTGTATATAATTATAAGTATGTGAAGCATGAGAGAGTGTATGCTGTCATCTTTTGATGGATAGATGGATTGACCGCAGGCAGCTAATCTGCTGGCATTCATTACGCATCTCTTACAGATGAACCAAATTTATTCTAAATATGTTTTTATCAACTCTGGTGATGATTGATTTAATTACGTGAGAAGATGGAGTAGACATGCAGTATAAATAGTGTTTCATTACTGGAGGAAAAAAGAAAATTAACTGACTATGAACACAAACAGCTTTCAAAAAAAAAGAACATAAATTTACATGACTAAACGCTTCTAAAATGTTTCAATAACTTAAATATAAAATATTGACAGAAAATGTAATTATGAGTATTTTTAACAGTGATTATTGATTCTTATTATTGATTCTTAAAGATGTCTTTTAAACTTCCAAGGTAACAGCGATAATGAGAGAATTCAAATGGCCAATAAGAAAATTCCTTTCAAATATGCCCGGCCCGTAGAGGAATGGCTTCAGGAGAAAGGTAACTTCCTCCTTTTTAATTTTTTTTTTTTTTTTATATATATATATATATATAGACTTAACCATTTTTCTTTAGCTAAATTTACTAATTTATAAGATATAGATAAATAATTATATTGTATGTTGTGTTGCACCCATCACATTTTTGCTTTTCTTTTGCCTTCTCAATGCTCATTGATCTTTGTGTTGATCTTAAAGTCAGACTAAATAATATATACATTGTTTAATGATTCATTATTGGCCTAGTAAACCTTTTATGAATGTTTTAAATGTAAACATTAAAACAAATTAACATAAACATAAATTTCACTTGACTTTCTGGCTGATATAAAGGAAGGTGGACAGACAAGGTTCAGTGAAGCACAAGACTGTTACAGGCAGCAGCTTGCGGCAGCACAGGAAGTTTCATCCGAGAAGAAAACGACAGCATGATTATTGTTTCAGACATTAATTGCGTATCATCAGGAGCCCTCCTCATTATAATCACTGGAATTACTCAAGAAATTAGGCCTTTTTTATTATAATCACGAAGTGATGATTTCTGGACTCATTTAAATTGTTTATTTATTTACTTCATTTTTTTCTGAGTCGTTATGATCTGTGTCATGCTGCAAATCTTTTATTCACAACCACAGAATATTTTGTCTGTTTTTTTTCACTGATTCTTGAGACAGATGACAAAACATGTTTGAAAACGTTTCACCTGTCGTTAGTTTTGAAAATAGCAATTCTGCATTAATACTAATCAGAGATGATTGCTAGAATGTTCTCAGTACAAATAACCATTTTATTTTCTCTTTATTGTATCAAAATTATCTTAAATACAATGTCAAATACTTTTTTAAATTATTTTGTTATGTCCCATGAATCAGTGATTTGTACATTATATCTTGTGTTTATAACCAAGACATTTTTATGGTAGACGTTTTCAGCCTTTACAGTAAGAATGGCTCTATCATGTTAATTTTTCTTTTATTTCAGAATGCATTCATATGCCAGTCATTTAGTTTTTTAATGATCTCTCTTCATAGAGGCAATCATAGTAAAACTTACTGCAGTCATCATGAGCTTGTAGCTAGACTCATTCAGGGAGACATAATGGGTCTGGTTTATAGTCTGGCCCTCCAAATGTTTACGACGTGTCTCATGGTAGTATAACCCTGAGCATTTCGGAAGAAAATTAAGTAATCCAGCACAAGTCATTGTAGTTTGGTTGGGTAGGTTAAGTGCCTAAAAGAGCTATGAATCTTGTTGCTGAACAAGATATTTTGTGCTCTTACCGACCCATAACCAAGAAATGTTCTGGATTTTTCTTGCATCCTCAGGGCGGCAGTTAACGATATTCAACACCCAGGCCACGATAACAATTGGTGGTTCAGACCGCAAGAGGCCATTTCAAGGCCAACTCTCCGGACTCTACTACAACGGCCTCAAAGTGCTCAACATGGCTGCTCAGGGCAACCCTAACATGAAAATCAATGGCAGCGTCCGCCTGGTGGGGGAGGTTCCCTCTGCAGGTTCAGCCAGAACCACGGCCCTCCCCCCGGAGATGTCCACCACCTTTATCGAGACCACCACCACCATGTCCACCACCACCACAAGAAAACACCGCACTCCACCCACAATACAGGTACGACCCCAGAAACACAAACACAAATTCAAATGAACACATCAGTGGGACCTGCTGAGACTAGTAATATAAGTTAGTCATCTGAACGCCATTCAGGAACTTAAAGATAACTATAAAAATAAAGATATTAGCGTCCAGCTGCGTTTCTGACATTTCATCAGGCACATGCTTGCCATAATCTTTTTTTAATACTGTTTTGGATATGAATGCATGTAAATCGTTGTTCACAAGCTGCATGTGCTGTAAAAGTTGTTTCTGCTTCTTTGTTGACAAATAATAGCACACATTGGCAATTTTTGTTTCCTACAATGGACTGTAGATAAATACTCACCTCATCTAGTGCTATTTTCATTTTCTGTCTTATAAAATATCTTGTTACATTAACAGGCGAATTATGTCGTCTGCTACTTTAATGCTCAAACTTTTTAAAGTTGAGTAGATTCTAACTGGCTGTCAAAGTTTTTATGGTTTTATCAGCTGGGAAAAAAAAATATTCTGAAAGTGATTCCAACAATATTGTTCCTCTGTTTTCTTATCATTATATATCGATTTATAGTTGTGATGTGAACTTCCCTGTTCTCATAAAATTTGAAAAAAATGTATAACTATCCTTTTCATAATCATTATAGTTACAGTCGTTTGTGTGAAAGGGTCTTAAGACTGATTGTAACTTTTTTTTTTGGCCGTTGCATAAAAACTTTGATTGGTGTAATGAGTGATAAAGTAATTAAATTGGTAGAAAATCAATTGTTAATTGCCGCATAATTGTATATTTTTATACTTCTGTTTTCATAGAATTATTTGGATTTTTAAAACTTTATTTTTATTGTTATAGTTACCGTCCTTGGAGTGAATGGTCCTTATGACTGATTTTAACTTGTTAAGTAATTAAGTTCCAACTTAAATTGATCTAAGACTGATTTTTCCCTGTTAGGTGATCAGACAAATTTTTCTGACACGATTTTACCATAATGCTGTGTTTATGCATCTGGCATGTTTTTTGCATGTGTGCCTACATCTCCTCATCATTTCTGATTTGGAACTACACCACAAATAACGTCTGGCCCAGATTTACAATTCAAATAAATGAGGACACAAATTTCTTACAACACAACATGGAAAATAAATCTCCGGAATGGATTTTTGGGTGGTTTTCTGCACAGCTACACCTTCCATTCGGCAGAACGTCTCAGTGCCGTTGACAACGTTCTCCTTAATTTATTATGCTCTCAGTTTGGTCCAATGATTTCCAGTGCGCTTATTTGTCAAGCTTAGACCTATTTCTTCAGCTTTGAGTTTGCAGATGCAGATTTAACTGTGGTATTGAAATGAGAAACAATGATTGGACTGTGCCCAGGTCATGTATGTCACATATGTGGACAGGGTAAACACATTGCAACAACAATACATTGTGTCTGTGTGGGATGTCAAATTATAAATATGCAAAACAGAGGCTTTTGTTTCATTTAGGAGAACTCACTCAACCAGGTGCATCTGAATGGTTTTTCAACAGTATGCAAACGGCTTGCTCCAGTTAACGCGAGCGCAAGCGGTGTCCACGACTTAATTTTATTAAGGTTAAGAGCCTCTCTGACACGTTTTTGTTTTCATGTTTTTCATAACCGAAGAGAATTGTTTATAATTCTCAACATCCTTTAGATAAAGACACGAGAGCAGGCGGACAAAGCTTCGTTCGCACACTCTTGACAACCAAACAGAGTGCCGCCCACATAAAGTTTGACCGGGAGCCAATAAAACACTGTGGTTTGGCGAAATGCGATTAGACTGGCCATTTCATAGGCATCCTGGTACAAATTGAGCTGGTGGAAGTGATATTAAAGCCATCAGTCTCCTCTGTGTCTGAGACACATTTTGGCAAGAGACATTTGTAATCGTGAAGCCCCCACAGTTGACCGCATGAAGAAACTTTGCGACAGACTAATGCTAAGAGAATTGGCGCTACAAATGTGTTCTTCCTAGTCGACTCATTTGTTGAATTGAAATGCATCATTTTGGTTAAATAATTAGATTTGTGGAAAATGAATTGTTAATTGCATCATAATTGAAGGAAAATGTGAAAATGTTCATTCATTCATTCATTTGTAATCATTTACTTATTCCAATTAATCATATAATCATTTATGATAATAACCACCCCATAAAATAAAATAAACTCTATTCTAAAAAAAAACTTTATTCTATCATGAGCAATGGTTCCAAACACTTAAATCAAATTATTTGGAGATGATTGAATCAAGTCATTCACTTTTGTTAATTAGTATTTGAGTAGAGATAACATGCTTCCATCATGTAGAACCACTGTTCATGATTTAATCAAGTTCAGCCAAACACTTATAATAACTTACTAGCAAGCTATATATAACTTTTTTTACACATATGATGTTAGATGTTGGCAGTATAAAGATGCTGCTGATTATCTTTAGCACTATCAATGGAGTTGATATTTTTATTAAGGCAACTTGAATTCTTGTTAGCAGGTCCTCAACCAAAGCACACGCTAGACAGTTGGTAACTCATCCAAAAACACTAACATAACGGAAAGTTTTTTAAAATACCAACTTAATAGAACAATAAACATTAACAAGTCTCCCTAATTTCTCATCTTGCTGAAAAATGCTTAAATTAACACTTTATTTCAACATTTACTCTCCCTGTCCAGCCCTGTGCAAAGCACAATGGGAAGTGAAAAAATTTGAGCAACTTGATTGAAACATGTTCTTTTAAATGAAAACGTTGAATTAAGCCAAAGAGTAACATTTCAAGTCAGCTGCATGATGCAATCTTCTTGTAATGAGAAACCTGCTATTTGTTTGAATTGTTTAACTACAGTGAACAGGAAAAAAACTTTTTTTCCAAATTTTTTTTTGAGTGCTTTTATATAATTGTTTCACTGATTCATTCATTGATCGGTTATTTTATATTACTTTTTCATTGTTGTTCAATCTTATGATTGTGTGGTTTCAAGGGATATTTGTTTTCATGAGTGAGAAATTAGAGATGTCTCCATTTCAAAGTTTTTAGTTTAGTTGCTTTTGCTTTAGGATTATAACACATTGGATTTGTGCTGCAGATGACTGAGCAGTGAAACAGAAACAAATCAAGCGTAGCATTAGAGTCAAGCTTGCATCTGCTGATCTACATCTGCCTATAGGAATACGACGCTTATCACGAAGTCTATTCAGTATTGTTCAGCAGCTTTATTGCTTGCTCAGGAGCAAATTACCCTCCTCCATCCCCAGCTCCTCCTTTCGTCACAGTCAGGACTTGGCTTTCTGATATTCCTCGTTTCTCAAATCAGACTCATTTTATCGTGAATAATGTTGTTACACTAAAATACCTTCAAGAGCATTATTGATATCTGCTACATTTAGTTCTGTTCTGTTTACCCTAAACCGTATGTTAAGTGTCAATTATTTTGAAGATAGTGGTCTAAGATTATTCAATAAACTCTGCTCATTTAACCTTTGCTTCTGCTTTCGTTTAGCATCCTCTGTGTATGTCTTGAGCTGTTAATGCAAGACAAAATGTATTAAAACACTGGTTTTGGATACCAGAAAAAAAATCTGTTGAGGGTTTTTTTATGTACCTGCACAGAAGGGGATATTTTCCGGTGTTGTCTGGGGATCTAACATTTTTGGCATTATTGGCAGGATGTCGGCATATCTAACAGTGCTAAACGTGGCGTCCCAGTGCACAGCGAATCACGGAGATGGAAATTTCCACTTACATTAAAGCTGAAGTTGACCATGTCTGACTTTAGCTGGAAACCGTAGATGCTCAGCGAAGCATCAGACCGCATTACAATCTGAGCACAAACAGGCAAAACGCATGCAAACGCTGCGGTAAGGAGAGAGAGCATGCGTCTGCCTGGAGCAGAGCCACGCTTGAGAATAAAACAATTCTCTGTGACGCACTCTGGAAAACAGCACTGCTGTGCTTGTTTGGCTTATGAGGCTAATAGATGTTCGAGAAAACATAGCCATAGATTGTTATCTGATCTAATGAACCAGTCACAGTCACATATTGCGTACGAAAGGGTGAAAGACGTGTGATGGTATTAGAGTGAGTCATTTTGTTGGCGTCACTTAACATGACTGGAATTAAGCTTTTGGAAATAGATAATAATACACCCACAGTTGTTTCTAACGTGTTTATTTATGTATTCATTTTTTAAATCCTCGTCCCACGCTTATTGGCCCATCTTTAGATTCAAGCGTTCATTTTAGTGACTATTCCTCTGTTAAGGCTGATGTTGGAATGAATAGCGTTTTCTGTTAAATTTTTTTGATGTTTTCATTTTCCTTTGTCACTTCTACAACAAAATAGCTAAAAACATGCGGCCATAACCAATCATCAAAATGGTTTTTATATTAACAGAAAATTGGCGGTAAGATGTCAAGTGATGAGTTTGAAATGAGAATTAAGAGCGAATACAGGCCTCGCACACATTCTTGAGAATGAATGGAGGATTGTAGTTACTTGAGTGGAATTGGCAGGAGGATTCTCATTAATTCTGATCAGTCTAGTAGGTCAACAGGCTGCTGGTCATGTTTGCTTTCTCATCTTAATTTGTGCAAACAGGATCGGTAAACAAGTGGTCTGTTACAGTTGGGGAAGGAATATAATTGTAAATTGCAATCCCCTACATGTATTGTGTTGGGACGAGAGATCTATTTTTAAGCCATTTGCATTTGCGTCGAACTGGAACAAGGTCTACGCGGTTTATTCGGCTTAATTAAGACCAGGGCTGTAGAGACATAGAGAAGCCAGGCTTGTGTGGATCTCAGCATAGAACTCTTTCGAGGTTTGCTTAAGTATGCTCTGCTGTTCTTCAAAGAAGAAGAGAAGTCTTGAGAGACAGATCACAAGGAAGGGTTTTTCTTGTTTTAATCATGTTTAGGAAAGGTGCAGAAACAGAAAAGACGTAGCTAAATG
>JAFVLL020027136.1:0-80162 GCA_021397915.2 Tor tambroides | reverse complement strand
TGCCCGCTGTTCCCTCTTTTCCTATAACCACGTGATGGCGGTGAGCCCGGGTGCGAGGGCCCTTTCATCGCTGCTTGCAGCTTTAATTTTATTTGGATACACCGCTCGTTCTGTGTCATCAAATCATGTCGCATAGTGTCACATCTTGTCATTATATCCTGTTTTTGGTTCGTTTAGAAGTATTTGGTCCGTGTTGCATTCATATTTAATTCGAACTGCACCAGAGTTCGTTTGGAAGCGGAATGAGACCCATGTTTTTTGTTTGGTTCGCACCAGAGTTCGAATGAACCGCACTAACAGAGCAATCGCACCAGAGTTCGTTTTATTTGAACCAAACATGACAAATGTGAACACACCCTTAGTGACATACCTCCAATCATTTGACTTGTTGAGGACAGGACAGGAAAGTAACCACCAAGCAGTGCTCTAGATTCTACCCAGAAGACCCCAGCAATCACAGCAATGTATCATTACACTGTAGTGTTGTGCCAGTTGTTTAGCGTCATTTCTATACCAAGCCAGTATTTTACTATTCCCTGCACTGATGACTTAATTAGCTCCAAATATCCTCGGCCTTTCTCTCCCACTACCAGAGATTCGGAAGTAAGATTCACTTATTGGCCTTATGCCCTGCTGGAACTAAAGGATGCCTTTTTTCTCTGCTGCTCCTATAGAAGAAAGTCACACAAATCATACCAAATTATGTGCCTCTTTCTCCACATCTATCTCTTTTTCTGCCGTCCCTTTGCCTAATGCCCTTTTCCCATTCGCCTCCCCTGACCTCTCAGAGCCCTGGTTCACACGCTTCCCTGGACACCTTTTCTTCTAGCCAGGCCTGCTTTCACCCTGACGTTGGGCCAATGGCGAACCAGTGCCGGCTTGCCATCACAAATCGAGTTTTTTTCCCCCTCCACCCACCCCTCTCTCCCTCAGCAACAATGGAGCTGAGCCCCTTCTCCATACATCCCACCTCCCCCTCAACCACCAACATCTGTGAGCCTCCCTGCGCCCAGCCATTCTTCTCCTAACTGCTCCATTATTGGGCCCCTTTCACTTGTAAATGCAGCCAGTGATACTGTTGATGGATCTTTTATGCCTAGTGCTGGGGTCACAGGAAAGGTATGGAGAATGGAGGGCCAGTAAAGGAGGGAGTGACAATTGTTACAAAGCACTAAGCCCTTTTTGTGTGCAGTCATTTTTTGGGATGCCTGACAGTACAAATGCCTCACTCCTACAAAACACCTCGCATTCCAACAGCTTCCTGGTGGGACATTTGGGTGAAAGTGGTGGGATGTTTGGTTGTGGGGGAGCACTTGTATTACCCCCTGTATTTAAGCACAGAGTGGGTAACATGTTCTCTGCCATCACTGGATTGGAAGGCAAGTCATTTGAGAGTCATTAGTGCAAAAGATGGATTAGGAAAGCGAGACCTTATATCCCGTGCAGATGCTCATAAGTGCTTGGAAGAATTGTAGGTGACATTTTTGATCAGTAGATGATCTAGAGAGTAGGGAGGAGATTCCCAAATTTCAGCTGACTAATTGCTGTACCAATAGTTATGATACGGTATAATTTTTCTTAGAGCTTACCATGTGGGTTAGTTTCCACACATATTTAATTATTAGGTTATAGAAGCTTTTTTTTTTCCTTTCCTTAAAGGGATAGTTAACCCAAGCAAACCTGTAAGACCTTCGTTCATCTTCAGAATACAAATTAAGATATTTTTGATGAAATCCAAGAGCTTTCTGACCCTGCATAGACAGCAATGCAACTGATACGATTAAGACCCAGAAAGGTAGCGAGGACATCGTTAAAATAGTCCATGTGACATCAGTGGATCAACCGTAATTTGATCTAAAATATCTTAATTTGTTTTCCAAAGATGAACGGAGGTCTTATGGGTTTGCGACGACATGATGATGAGTAATTAATGACAGAATTTAAATTTTTGGGTGAACTATACCTTTAAACATAGTTCTGCAAGGTCAGCTTGGTAACTCAAGGATGATCCAGCTGTTCAGTGGGAGAATCTGTTCAGGACAGACGTTCAGAAACTATTAGAATTTGTTGAGATTTTTGTGGTAGCCTAGTAGTAGTATTCTTTATTGATAGCCAGTCACTTTACCTGCCTGTACATTGGCCTTAGTCTTTCACTTGGGGTCTGAGGTGTATTGAACAGGAATAGAACTTTTGGCCAAGTGTGTTAGTATATTGTTGCATCCTTGTCCCAGCTCTGAGGTTGGGAACATTTGGATACGCTTGTACTTTGGTGGCCTTGCCAAACAAGAGAAGGGTCAAGCTCTGTGGCACCAGAGTATCCACGACAACCTGTCCACAAAAGTGGACGGCAGGAGGGAATGTGGCCACTGAGACCTCACAGGGGCTCAGGGGATGACCTTGGAGCACTTTTGAAGCCCAAAGTCCATACGCATGTTTGTGGGCATGATTTGAGTATGTCACGGATGACTGGCTATGATTGCTGAGGCTGACATTGACGCTCAACACTAATCCCGCCTAAATTTTCTGTCCACTGGTCCAGAGTGATTGATGAGTAGTGCTGAGCCCCCCGCTGCCGGACACACACACACACACACACACATGATCGTCACAGAAACGCCAACCCTCATATCCCAAGCAAGATGAATGACTTCATTCCCTCCCACCCACAGATAGTGGCGATAATGATGATCGTCATGCAAAGAGAAAGGAAACGGAGAGAGTTAGCCAGCCACTATGCTACGCAGACACCGCCACCCTCCCACGCATGCTTTATCCCAGCATGCACCTGTCTGGGGTGACGAATACTCCCCCCTCCCATTCGTGTTTCCCTACCTCACCACGACCTATCCAGTTCTTTTCGTCTTCCATTCTATCTCGAATGAGGGCAAAAGAGATGCGGGGCGTCTTGTTGACCCCTCACTCTTTACCCTCGGCTCACATATACCACCCTTTGTACGAGAAAACGAAGCAGGAGACTCTCGCTTCATTTTTTTTCAACTTCCCCCAATCAAAGGACTGATGTGGCTGAAAGTGATCACGTCTTTTTTTTGCCCCTGCTTTTTGTGCTAGTCAATATTCATTGCGGTAGCGTAGCACTGAGGCAAGCATCACTCTTCTTTATAGGTTCGGGTTGTGGGCTAGCTGAGCTGCAAGGTACAACGATCGTTACACAACTGAAGAGGCTGACAGCGATCCAATTAACCTGAAACAGCCTCTGTTGCTCGACCCCTGCCTCTCGCTGAGAAGCACGCCACACGCTTACAAGCGCACACACTTGCACGCATTGGTGCTGACATCTCTGAAAGCTTCAGTTCTGGTGGAAACTTGCCCAGTCGAGAGTATTGTATAGACCCACACTCCTGCACCCACTTGCCCTCTTCTTTCGTCCTCTTGCTAATTTGTCCTGGTCTAATTATACACGCTTGCATAGCCAGTTAGCTGTAGCACAACTCTGCAAGCGACTACGTCTACTGGTCATCATGTCTCCTCAAACTCATCAAGGGTTTTCCAGCCCCCCTTCACAGGTTCTCTGGTTCTAGTCACCATTGCCCACCTGAGACCTAAATGTCCATCCCCGCTGCTCGAATTGAGATTGAGGTGTCAGTCAAATCTACCACCACACGCAGAGTGCGAGAGGATGGTGTTCAGTGTTAAATGTTGCCAAACGCCTCAGTTAATGGAACTCCTTTAAAAAAAAGCAAATCTTCCCTTATGGGATTTACAGCCGAGATATATGCTGACACACATAAGAACACCTACACAGACATTGCCAGCTATCCTGTAATGACCCTTCAAATATGTCCTGGATTATATAAAATGAAATTGCATTAAAGTCTCGTGGTAATATTTTCATCCTATTTATTTCAACGATTCAGGTAAGTTATAAATGTTGTTGTGGATGTTTATTCACACAAGGATTAAACACATGCACGGGATTATATTGCAGAACAAGGATCAGCAGCAGTATGGATTTTTTTTGTGCAGGTGAGTCCATGCATGTGTTCGAATAGGGTGGGCAGTGCGGTAGCTATTTTTGATGTTTTTCAAAGCGCCATCTCTGATGTCACATTTCCAATAAGTGAAATGGCCTTTCTTACAGACGATGTTCAAGAATACAAAATACGCTAAGTGCGTAATTTGCATGCTCAGCCTTAACAATTTCAACCACAGCAAACTTGCAAACAATAAATTCAAACTCCTCCCCAGATCAAATGAAAACATCTCATCTCTCGCTTTTTCTTTTTTCTCCCCCCTCTTCCTCACTCTTTCTCCGTCTTTGTCTCCACCACCCCTCTGAGCAGAAAACTGGTATGTTCCAGAAATGGACGCTGATGATACAATGTTAATGTTGGACATACCGACTTGTCCGCCATGTTGGACAGCTGGACTTCATTGCTTATACACGTGCAGATATAAAACAGTTATCCATCATCACATGCTAAAACTATCACACATCTTGAAGGCCAAACTTTAATGTCCTTCAATTAGTGGAATAACAGCCAGTTTGGCCATGATTGGATAATATTTGCATGGCTAAAGTAAGTTGTGGAACAATCAAGCATCAAAACATTCTAAGCAAAAATTTAGAAAATTTCACGCATACTTTTTTTATCATAGGCTTACAATGGTCGTCTGTCTAAGCATATTTTGTTTTCATGGGGGGTGTGCAGACATTCTAGATTTCATTTGAATTCACATAGGAACGCTGGGTTTATATCCATCAATCATTACCACAACCCCCCCCCCCACCTCCATAGATATACGGCTTTTCGGCGCTATCCTTATGCCTATTCCAGTCACGTTTAACTGGTCGGCGCTTTTGGGCTGATACGGCTACAGTCGATGGCGTTTACGAATCTGAATTTAAACAGCATCACTGCTATGTTTTCAATGGCACAAAAATGACAGTGGGTGAGCCTATTCTTGATGTACCTCCTTCAAACCTCCCCCCACCTTGCATTCGAAGCTCTGTCGCGTCACATCGACCGTGGGGCTGGCTCACTGAACTCTGACCTGTGACCTTTGACCTCTGTGGTACTCTTACAGGGGACATGAAGCAGCTGCTTGCGTGGATTCGAGGGAACATGCTGAAGGAGCGCCCAGAGCTCTTTATGCAGGGCGACACTGTGTAAGTACACACACGCAGACGCACAGTAAATACGTTACCGATGCAGGATGATGCTCAGGCAAACATACACACGCGCTGTAGACACACACTCGTAATAAATGCAGCGCTATGCGTTCAATGCAGAATCGCTGTAAGGTCAAGGAAGCAGAATCACACCACGCTCCCCAGTGCGACTCGTAAATATTTGGCCAGTGATAAAATAATTATTGCATTATATTGCATTAGTAAAGATATAGGAAATGTTTATTTAAATGAGTGTGTGGTGTGCTCAGATTTAGTATGGTTACTATAGTTCTACAGTCTTGCTTTCTCAGCTCATATTAAACAGTGGTTGGATTTTCATTTTTTATAATTCTGATACAATCACTTTATCCCCAAAATAATGCTTTTGCATTCTCCAACAGGTTTTTTTTTTAGAGAGAGATTCGTCATAAATGACCTTTTATTCTTGCCCTGACGTAACTGTAGCATGGTCTGGTTACTGAAAAAAATAAAATCAGCTGTGGATAACTGCAGTAAGCCTCTGGTACACAGTGTAGTCTTTAATGGCATATAAACCATACCATCGACGGTTTAGTCGTGAAGGGCCACCCCATCACCTACATTAGCATCTTAAAATCTAAAATAAAATACAAAACATTTTAATTTAAAATTTCTTTTGATTATTATCAACAACAAAAAAATCTGTTTTTGCAGTATCTGATTAGGCAGGTATTAATGGACACTTAAAGAAAATCCAAAGTGATATGGTGTTATATTGTATATAAAGCTGTATTGTGTAATTATAAATTTTGTGCTAATCTTTGTGAGAGGATGTTCTATGCACAGGCTTTATTGTGCTTCATCTTGCACGTGTATGTTGGTACGAGAGAAGCTCATTCATTTAATGAACTGCAGATGCAAGGGTCTTAGAAAACCGCAGCACTGGCGATTTTCATTGTGTATAAACAGGCTGCATTATATTATCAGAGAGCTGCTTTACTGTCATGTTTTCAGTGTAGCTCACATCACTTACATGAGCTCTTCTTTTTTTACACACAGTAGACCCGGGATTCTCGTATTGATCAACGATGCAGACTGGGAACTGATGGTAAGAGTGTGTGTGTGGTACAGTTCCTCAATCACTCCTTTTAGTCTCTGTTTTAATGACATGCTCATTTTAGGTCCAGTGTCAGCTTCTCTTCATTCATCTAATGTACATAAAGTTTGTGCTGGGTTGTTCTTTCAGGAAAACATGTATTGGCATCAGGATGTAATTTAAAGAAACACAATCAATGGAAATAAGTCAATGTCTCAACAACTGTCAATGATGGCCAAAACCTGCAAATCATGTGTTGATTTAGAGACTCTTTCTAGTGTTTTCCACATTTTACATTACATACATTTTTTTAGTATCTTCAGTGTAGACATTTTTCAAAGATGTTATTGTCATTCTTTGATTATGTATGCATCTGTTTCCCTTACAGGGTGAACTGGAGTACCAGCTTCAGGACCAGGATAATGTCGTCTTTATCTCCACACTTCATGGAGGCTAACTGACTCTAAATCAACACCACGCCCATACAGGAGCCCCTTCACCCTTCAAAAGGTCAAAAATCAGATTATCCATCAACGACGGCATCGGTGGCCGATTTCAATCCCAGCCGTGGGCTTCTCGACCAATCCCGTGAAAA
Organism: Tor tambroides; assembly: GCA_021397915.2. Classification (NCBI taxonomy): domain Eukaryota; kingdom Metazoa; phylum Chordata; class Actinopteri; order Cypriniformes; family Cyprinidae; genus Tor; species Tor tambroides. The sequence goes on along the minus strand of JAFVLL020027136.1, from coordinate 73,361 downwards.
GACTTATTTTGATTTTAAGTCTAATAAAACGTAACGTCATCGGGAATCTGGCTGCAGAGGGCCGGTTCACTGTCACCTGTACCTTACAGGAGCGTGGTGGGGTTACGATAGGGAGCAAGGGCTCATTAGGAAGGTCACTCTGTCTAGCCAGTGTCCAGATGGATTCTCCTGAGACATGGTGGACCGGTTGCCCCATGTCAAATGGCTCCGTTATAATTTTCATTCATTTTCTGTTCGATACCTTTAGAGCTATCTATTGTATGTTTACTATGCAAGTCTGTATTTTCTATTTTTGTTCTGAATGAATAAATATTGTCTCACAATATTGTTTTATTTGTGATTTTATATGTAGTGCAGAAATGCAAATCCAAATTAGTTTTGTTAGTATTTAAATAAAGATATCTCTGCAATAAAATATACATTAATATTTTATTTTTGTCATAATATCAAATATCAACCTGCTAAGCTTAAGTATTTATTTGAGGACGAGATTTTTAAAATCCCTCTCATCTATAGACTGCTAGTATACCTCAAAATAGTCTTAAATATACCTCTAAATATTATTTTGTAGTTTTGGGACGAAACATTTAGCGTCATCACATCATACAGAGAAAAAAAATGGCAGTTCTCTAGTGAAATGATGTATTATTTTTATGTTGCAGATTGATTTGCGTAGACCGCCTTGTCCTAGGGTTCACCTATAGAATATTCATTAGAATAAACTATAGGATGACGGCGGGAGGTCGAGCACAAATCTCCCTTGGCTGAAGACTCGATTTGCAACGGAAACCCGTATGATAATAGTACCACTAATACAGATGCTAATGCTGTCGAAGAAGAAATGTGTGTGTAGAGAGAGAGAGAGTGAAAGGGGGAATACAGGGGTAAACATGCTTCTCCTGGAGAGTGACCTGTTGGGAGGCCATGAGTCAATTTCTCTTTTATTAAAGACACTTCCTACTAAGATTTAAACTAGGCTTATTTAGGTAATCCGCCTAATTTTCAAAACGTTATTTTAAAGGATTAGCCTATAGATATAACTATTTTTTGGGGCATTTTTTTTTAGCATAAACGAATAAAATATGTTATTAAATATTGTTATAAAATGTGTTTTGTCCTAATTCAATTAATTCAACGACATTAGCTAAAAATAGGTCTGTTTTTTTTCGTTTGTTTAGAGCGTACAATTATTCTAAATATTTTATATAACTTAGCCAACATTATAAAGATGCAAAATTTAACCGTTTATACTTCGCTTTATTAATTGTACACCAAGTCTTATAAAGAGATTTTAATTTCACTGTCCTCTTTTTTTCTCACGATAGAATGAATACTACTCGATTTAGCATTCTGTGTTATTAAAAGTCATTTTTATATGCAATACAACTATTAATTCTCAAACTAAGCTTGACAGTTATGAGGCTTTATGTAAGTGTTTTTATTTATTAATTTATAACAATATTAAACAATTTTTTAAACATTTATAACAACGTCAAAGTAACAATTTTAATGCTTTAGCCTGCCTTAAATCAACTAGGCTACCTGTTTACAAATAAGCCTACTGTTTGGAGACGAGATTAAATACATTTTACAAAGTGGTGCATGGTAGGCCGTCTTGCCTCTTTTAAAAAAATATGAGAACACACAACAAAGTGTTTATCGTTCAGGTGTTGAATATCGTAGCAATAAACTTATCGTAGCATTAAAAATATCTTTCTGTCGGATATTTGAAAATGTAGACAACGCAGACATTGTAATTTTGCAGTGCGAATTAATAATTAAAATATTGTTAATCTGTCCATGTAGACTAGCTTATTTTTTATTTTATTTTTTATTCTTCAGACACATTCAAAATATGGTTTTCTCCTTCATTCAGTCTATAATTTTACATTGTTTTCTCGTTTTATACCAAATAAACCATTTTTGTGTTGACGCTCAAATTCGGGCTTGAAACCTATCTTGGCGTAGGCTAAAAGCTTCAAATAAAGTAAACATAGCCTAGGCTACTGAATTTTTACTAGCCTACCTCTATTTTGAATCCACCGGTCCGCCAGGATACGGCTGTTTTAGTATAATTTACTTTTAATATTCAGCTACATATTTTGGAAACCCGTGCTTCCACCGGAACTAGTTTAGTTAACGGTTCGACGCCGATAACCGTTAGAAGTGCGCCATCGACAGGCAAAGTAATAGCATTTACAAGCTTATCAACACAACAGTGACAGAAAAAAATATGATGGATATTTCTTTTTAGACATCTTGCAAACACATAGGCCTATTCTGTTGAATTTCGTTTAGGTAGCCTACAGTCAAACTGCAATCTACAATATTTTGAAGCCCTGGAGGGAATAAATGGCCGCTACTTTGATTTCACCCTGTGTGGAGATTGTGTAATTGCATAATATTTTGTGATTTAATTTTTCGTTAAACAATCTAAAGAGTCAAGCGGTGGTCAATTTAAGATAGGCCTCCCTTGCACGAACCCTTTGGTTCGCCTTATTCATTAGATTTAAAATAGCCTGATTGTAGCAAAACGTTATTTTTGTCTGGCTTGTGTTCCAACAATCCACAATGTGATTAGACTGCTACTTTTAATATAGGCTACTGCTTTATTATCAAACGCTTGCCTGTAATGCAAAGATTTTGTGGGGCCCAGCAGGCCCTGTGTTTAGGTACCTTTTATTACAGTGCACAAAAGATAAACTTAATGGTCAAACGAAGGAGTACATTGAAATGAGTGGTAGAGCACACGTGTTTCTATTTATTTATTATTTTAATTATTCCCTTTAATTTCTGAACCACACGTGGTGCAGGTGCAAAGGTTTAATTCGAACTCAAGTCAATGCTTCCAAACATCGAACAAAATTTCATCCGTTGGGGCGTTTTGGTGTTGTGTTTTTCGTTGTCAAAAACGTCACTGAAACTACTTTGTAATGTAATTAGCAGTTTATTGATTAAGCAAGTGAAACGTATAGTTACCAATACAATCAATCGACTGTCTGAAATGGAATATCAAAATCAAGGCAAAACAACTATTTAGCGACAGCTGCCCCGCTGTTAAACTGCATTTGGCTTGATGATTGAAGAAAATTCAGAATCACCTTAAATTAATTTTTAGTGTTTGTCCTCGAGAATCAGACAGATGCCAGCACACACACACACACACACACACACACTTTTTGCCTGACCCTGTGTCTGTAATATACAGGCCTGCAGTGTGCGTTGAAACACACACAGACAGTAAAATGCAAAATTAAATAAAGGCAGTAACCATAAACAATCTCTGCAGTGATACAAGTAGCTTAATAAATGACACAGAAAATGAATTCAGTAAATGGCGTTTTAGTTCACGCCGTTTCATTGAAAAGTCCTTCACCATGCAGCTTTGGGCAAAAGATGGCAGTCTCGGTGAATGAGAAACTCAAGCATGCTCAAAGCATTTTCCCACCATGCTTTTATAATCAGCGTGACTTTTTATTCATCTGCCATACACAATGAGAAAAGGATAAATACTATTATGAACAAAACATATTATGAAAAGTCTTGCAGTCAACGAATTTCGTTTGGGAAATTGTTTAAAATATGACTTTAGTAAGCAACATTCAAATAACCGATGCAGTTCTACATATACTACACACTGTTCTTTTCAGTGAAAATAAACAATATTAAATTTCCCAGACGAATATGTTCAAAGATGCGAATGTATCAAGCAAAAGTGTTAAGATAATTCTTTTATTTCAGTGCGTTTATCTAGGGAACGTTTTTGAAAAGTAAATGTGAATAACTGGTAAAATAATTTCCCTGTATCATATAATGTGCTTCTTACCTTTAGCGAAACTTTACGAAAATGAATATTTAGTGTAGCTACAGTAGAAGCAGAAAGCAGGGCCTATATGTCCTCCAGAACGAAGATGTTGAATCTCCAGCAACAGATGTCCAGGCACAATTCTTGGATTTAAATTATATTTTACAAGAATTGCGTTTGGACAATCAATCTCTGGGACCCTTTGAAAAGCTTATTTTTCAACTCCATGGAAATATATTCTATGTGTAAACCTAAACACAAACTGAAATCTCACATTGTGTCCCTGTGGCTGTTGGGCCTATTAGTAGATTTTCACACAAAATGTTATTCTTTTATAAGCCTGTTTAAACACATACGTTCCGTATTTCTCATTCTTTTAATGCATGTATTTTACTTTAAAACGCTAAAGTATATCGCGTTGTTTGCTGTAATGAAATAAACAGACAGCCCGATGTTAGTTTATCGCTCTGGCACGTACATTTTACCTCAGGATTAACGAATAAGATTTCTTACTTTTAAACAAAAAGTTGCAACCGGTCTTTCAAAAAATAAAAATAAAAATAAAAAGTCAAGTATTCCTAAACGGGTTTTAACTTATAAACCGCAAACTTCATTTTAATCGAATCCACAGTAAAAAAAAATTTAAACCCTAACATATTTTCCTTTTAGAAAGCTTTTCCTTTAAGAAGAGGGTTAAAAGTTTGACGCGCGTTCAGTGCGCTTGTTAAAAATCTGAATATACCACACAAGAAAATGCAAAACCTCAGCTCACCACATAAAAAGAAACACTATTGAAAAAAAGAAAGAGAAATCAAATAAAGGAGCAGTTTCGTAAAGTCCTGCTTGTTACAGAAGCAGCTCTTCGCCATTTCTGCACCTGTAAGGGCGCACATCCTTGTAGTTCCACCTCTCGACGTCAGGCAAAGGAATATCATCTTCTGATACCGGCAAAACCCGAAAAACTACCAAAAACCATCTCCAGTCGACCCATTTCGATACTTTAGTTGCCCGTAGTGTGATGTGACACAGCAAAGCCTCTTCTCTCAAAGCAACGGTGATGAAAATGCGCGGAAGCCTCTGTCCTGTGCGCGCGAGCGCTGTATCCTCACTAACGCAAGCGGAGAAAATGGTCAAATGCAAGAAGGAGGGATGCGTTGGGTCGCTCGAAGATCCCTCACGCCCTCAGTAATGGCTTGATGGGACGGTTCTTATGGAATGGCACGGACTATCACGTTCCTATGAAGGCTTTTCTCAGGCTCCCGTAACAATACCGGTGTTACCACGACGAACGGCGAGAGGGAGTGGGGATGATCTTCGCTTGGTACTGAATTTGAATAACACCATGGGGTGATAAATGTCTATTGTGCTGTAGAAGTAATGAATCTCCACTGTCTTCTATTGCACACAAGCCAGCAGCTGCGAGCGAGGGACCAGCATCCTCTTAAAGACACAACAGCCCCATTTTCTCCTCAAAAGTGATCACAATCCGTACACTGTTTATTCTGTCAACACACACTGCATGACGTTTGTTTTCTGGACACCTTTACTTGGGTGAGGAAAGCTAGTACAACGCTGTAACCAGGCACTTACGTAAAATACATGACCATTTGATCATTTTAAAACAAACGAAATGTCCTCTGTAAAAAAAAAACGAGAAAATAATATAGGCTGATATTAATAATAACAACAACAATTTATTGTTGTATTATTATGTCTTATTATTATTATTATTAGGTAATAATACTATACAAGTTTAAACATTTTTGCTACATAGACTTTGTTAAACTAAAAGAGAACTAATGTATAGGCTAGTCTATCCTACTAAAAATCTATGATTTTACTAACGTTATCGTCTATCTGTTGTAATAGCTAGTTTAGCAAAAACACAGTTTTACTTGTTATTGCCATGAAGACTTATAAATATCTCGAAGTAGCCTACTAAATATATAGGCTATATATAAATACATAAAATGTTTAGGCTGCCTGCAGTGACATCACTGCATATTGTGGGTGAAAAAAAAACTGTGGCATTTCACTTCACTAGTATTTTTTCAATCCAATCCAATCCCCCTTGTATATTTGTGAATAAAGCATCCATCAGTTACTGGTTTTGTGGTAGTAAGTTTAAATGCATAACTATTTCTCTAAAGTTTTTTTTTTTTTTTTTTTTTTTTTTTTTAAATGTTAGCCTACATTGTGTATATGGTTGACTTTAAATCCAAAACCTTAAACGTCAGATATAAACATCAGATATAAACATATTTTAGTAGCCTACACTCTAAACACGGTTTCACCTCAGAAAGCGCGAAAACACTTTTTTTTCTAGGATGGATTCGATAAGCAGGTGTTTCTGGTGAGATACTTGAAAGAAAAACAGTTAAAGATTATTTATTACTTCTACCGCCCGATTTACAAGAATAAGCCTTCAAATCTAAGCAAAGTACTGAGGTAACATATCTAAAACCTATCATCTAACATTAACTCCCGCTCGAGCGCTCATCCCGTCAGCGTGACCAGCGCGAGCTGAAGGATCCTCTCGCTGTCCTTTTTCTCCTAATAAATCATGCCCTAACTCCCGCCTCCTGGGCACTGCTCCTCCCTCTTAAAGTGAAACTATTTTATCCTTTCATCTGTCTGTGTGAAGTAAGCGAGTTAACCTCCTCTTCAGTTCCGCGGGGTGTCTCGACCGCGTGCAATCCATTGCTCATTTGGCGCTAAAAGCGTCTTTCCCGCCGCCGCCTTTTCACAGGCAGGCGCTTCACCAGCGTCAATCCACTTGAGAGGGTTAACCGCTATCCAGAGTAATAATACTCATTTAATACGAGTATTAACTGAACCCCTTTGACGTTTAGACTTAACTGATGGCTTTTGCCTAGTTTAATGGAAGATGTTTGTGCTTTGCATTGCATTTTAAAGAGAAAGTCTGTGCTAGCTGACACACTTTTCATATGAGCAAATGTTAGGTAGGGTAGGGTTATTTTTGAAAGGCAGTTTATATATAGACACAAGTCTTGACTACAAAATAAAAGCTGTTTAACTTATACAACATTATTGTCCAGTTCACTGCATAACTTTGTGTGATGACACTCAATATGTGAAAACACCATTTAAAAAAAGGTTTTCACTCAGAAATAGCTAGAACTTACAATTAATTACAAAGAAACAGCAAGTAGCTAACACTGAATTAAACATGGAATTTTGAAGTAGAAAGACTGAAATAGTATTTTGTTGTAGCCTAAATCACACTCCAAAAAATATTTTTTTACAGTGCATATATGAAACAGCAGAAATGTAATTGTAAAATTCTAGTTAATAAACTGCAATAAATACATAAATAAACAAATAAATAAATATTGCCTAATAATAATAATAATAATAAAATAGAGAAAAAGGATGTACACTCTTTAAAATAGTCTCTTTATTTGTATCTTTGGTTCCATGAGGAACCGAAAGCATCTTTCCATTGCACAAAAGTTTCTTACTAGTGGAGAAAAAGCAAAAATGAATTAAACATGGAATTTCGAAGTATAAAGACTTAAATAGTATTTTATTTATTTATTTTATTTTATTTGCTAATCACAGGCTACTGCAATTTTTTTTACAGTGAATATATGAAACAGTAGAAATGTAATTGTATAAATTCTAGTCAATAAACTGGAATAATAAATAAATAAATAATAGTAGTGGTAGTAATAATAATAATAATAATAATAATTAATAGGATGTACACTCTTAAAAAATAAAGGTTCTTTATTGGTATATGGTTTCATAAATCTTTCCATTACACAAAAGTTTCTTTATAGTAGAGAAACAGCAAGTAACACTGAATTAAACATGAAATTTTGAAGCAGAAAGACTGAAATAGTTTTTTTTCTTTGCTAATCATACTCTCATTTTTTTTACAATGAATATATAAAACAGCAGAAATGTAGTTGTATAAATTCTAGTAAATAAACTGCAATAAATAAATAAATAAATTAGTTAATATCATACATAAAAGAAAAAATCAATCTAATAACATTATTAATATTAAGGATGTACACTCTTAAATGTTCTTTATTGGTATCTTTGGTTCCATGAAGAACCTTCTGTTGCACAAAAGGTCCTTTATAGTGGGAAAAGGTTCTTCAGATTATTCAAATGTTCTTCACACAAAGAAAAAATGGTTCTGTTCACTGAAAGGTTCTTTGTGGAACCCAAAATGGTTCTTCTATGGCATTATTCTATAATGACGTTTACATTTTAGACACTGGAATAAAATTCAGAAATATAAAGACATTTTGAAACCAACTGTTTTACACCAGTAAGCTTCTGGATTTGATCGCATTGTTATACTCAACAAATTTGAAACTCAGATGCAACAAACCTCTAGCAGGGAGAAAAATACACAAAACTCAAGTTGCCCAGTGGGCCAGCTGGGCAGGATATTGTCAAGTCATGCACATCAGGACAGTGGGAAACATTGATTTGTTTTGGCACTGTGCTTTCCCTATTCACAGATAAATGTTTAACCCAGACACTGAAAGGAGCAGTGGGGGAGAGGAGTCCAGATCCACGGGGTAGGCAATGAAACTGGCCCTCTGAGAAAAAGAGGAGGAGGGGAACAATGGGCCAGGGAGATTTCTAAAATAAGCCTCCCCAGATGAAGGCATCTCAAGCGTGCTATATACGCTAAACAAGATAGTCTGGATCAATGTACACCTCCAACCATCTGTGAGAAGATGCTTATAGAGGATTATGAGCTAAAGAAACTTTAATAGTTTTGTTTATGTATTACGACTGGCTATATATTACCATAAAGGACCATTTGTTCGCTTTCATTCATTATTGACATTTTTCACTTGTACATTTTGAACTGTAAATCACACCTAATGTGACTGTGTCTGATGATGAAATGTTGTGTTTTCTGGAAATTATGAAGATTGCTGCAGATTTCAGATTTGGTATTTGTGTGTGTTTTATCTGGGTGACTCAAACTGAAGTTGTCACATTTAAGTTATGTGTGTCTAAAAAGGCTCAGTGTTGTTTCCAATAAAACAATATTCTTCATGCCATTATTATCACAGTTTATATTTCATTGCTCGCCATTGGCTTTATTCCATCACAACTGCGTTATAGATTTTCTTCACATAAGTGCAATCTATAAATAGTATAGAGTATCTGCCTGGACGGGATATATTATAGAACAAAACGATGCATACAACAGCCCCGGGATATCTTCTACATTGATGACATCTGTGATTTCAGAAGAAACGTCAATTCCTCACTGGATTCGCAGTAGCTTTTTTAGTGAAAAGCTTCATTTTTATTATACCAGATTTGAAAGACTAAGTGATGTTTTCACTGGTTAGATGAATAATATTCATTTAGTTTGCTGTTCTCCTATTCTTTGTCATTTACTGCATTACTAATCCAAGTGTCATTATCATTGCTCATTTTTTTTTTTAAATGCCTGCCTTCAGTATTAAACTTTAGTCCTGCATCATTTGCATTAAAATCAAATCGTGCAGCTTGTTGAGAAGACGCTGATATTACTTTTCAAAGTTATTAGACCTATGAAATCCTATAAACTTAGATTGGCTACTGTATGTACAGCACACATTACTTTTCAGAATTTGGGGTGGGTAAGAGATTTTAAAAGATGTTTTTGTAATAATATTGTGAAACATTATTGCAGTTTAAAATAACTGTCTTTTATTTGAATATATTGTATTATGTAGTTTATTCCTGTGATCAAAGCTGAATTTTCAGCATCATTACTGCAGTCTTCAGTGTCACATGATCCTTCAGAAATCATTCTGATTTGCTGCTCAAGAAACATTTCTGATGATTATTCATTTTAAAAACAATTGTGCTACTTAATATTTTCGTGAAAACAGGGATATATTTTTATTTTCATAACAGTAAGTTCAAAAGAACAGCATTTATTTTAAATATAATTTTTTGTAACTACGTACGTCTAAACATATAAATATATCATATTTTATAGTAATTCATATGTATTATTTTTGATTTATTATTTGAACATTATGAAATATCACAAACTTTAAGATGTGGTTGTAAGATTCAAATTTAGCACACAGAGACAATATTATTTTACTTGTAAATTTTGAAGATATTGCACAATCCCTATGTGGGATATTGCGTACATGCCGAAATATTAGAGTGTTAAATATTTGATGACATCATTAAAGATAATAACATGAAGTGTGTTGCAGCAAAGAAAGTGTGGCACTGGATTCATTTCTGGCACTCCTCTCGTTTCCAGCATTCCGGACGCTTCTTGTTCACTTCCGGCACCCCATGCTTAGTTGGCAAACTGTGGAGGGGGTCTGTATACAGTCTCTCACTCTCTCACACACTTTCTCTTGTTCCCCCCTTCACTATGAGGAAAAAAGGCACACAAATTCTTTCACTGTGGTTGGCTGGTTGCCAGGCAACACGGACAGTAAGTGAAGCAGCGGTGACTTAGGTTAAAGAGACTACTGGGAAATTCATTCCTTGTTGTAGGTTTCACAGAGCCACGGTGCTTTAAGTACACACATCCACTCTCAACAAAGCCACGACCACAAAACACCACAACAACAAGAGATACTGGCTTTTCAAAATGATTTCAATTCTGTGTTAATCAGTTTGCAAGCGTTAACAGTTCATTCACAGAAATCAAAAATCGCAGTGCAAATAAAACTTAAAAGGAACCGTCAGTGAAGTGCTTTTATTTTGAAATGAACGCCGCTGGACAGTTAATTTAAGCGAGCTGGCTGCAACTACTGAAAGGACTTAATTAGGCCATAATACCATTTGCCAGCTGTTAAATCATAGAGAAAGTAATAAAGCAATAGAGAATATGGCACTATTTGGAGTCCTCAGGTGCACTTGCTCTCACCGTTAGGCAAATTGCACTACAGTCTGTGCTTATGTTGTTCACAGAAGCCAAGAAAACCTGTCTGTAGTTACTGTTAGAAGTTAAAGGAACAATTCAAAGTCTGAAAATGAAGATTATTCACCATTATGTCATTTAAAACATTTCATTCTCGTGAAGAACAAAAAAACAAGATGTTTTGAAGAATGTTCAAGCTGCTCTGTCCTGAAAGTGACTCTAAAGTGCTGTCGCACTTCATAAGTGACAACACCATGAATCATCATTAAAACAGACATTTAAAGTTCACCCAAAATAAAAATGATTGATTTGGAGCAACATGAGAGACAGAATCTATCCCTTTATGTGTTAGTCATTAAGCATTTGTCTCTTTGTTGTAGATCGTAAAGTCACAGTGAAATGGAAGTACAGCGACAGATTTTCTTCCACATTGTGATGTACATCTGAGTGTAACAGATTAGCAAAAAAAGGTCCAAGTGACCCTTCACAAAGACCCCCCCCCCCCCCCCCTTAGTTACTGTTGCTATGTCTGACAAGCCATGCTGCTCTCACACCACACCTCATGTTCTCACGCAGTGGAAAATACAGTGCGGAGCAAAGAGGAAACTGACAACACGCCGACAGACAAGACAGTGCAGGTTACTTTAGGCGTAAAGCAAAGTCTCAGCTGTCATATTTTGTCATTTTTAAGAAATTCAAAAAAAAAAATACAGTTTTGTGGCTCTTTAATGTGTCATGATAGATTGCTGTGGCGCCTCAGTTCAGGCGGCACGTGAACTGATCATCTCTTCCTCTTTACTAGTTAAAGCACAAAATAAACATGAATGAACATCAGAAGGTGTCTTGTTTTAACCGTGGAAAGATGTCAATACACACAATTTTTCAAGTTCAAGACCACCGATGTTAATCTACTCTCTTATCTGGTTCGTGGATTCAGTGTTATGATTGGTCAGATCGCCTGTCAATCAAACTCCCGGCGAATGGTCAATATCGATTATCTGATTAAACATTATGAGGTCAAAACATATATAAAAAAACTAAACAAAACAAATGCACACATGAACTGTACGCAATAAGATGCAATTACAAAATAGATCCATTTACATTTACAAAAGCTCTAACATTTCAGTTTCAAATAGAATGATTCATTTTGTTCATTTACATCTCATTCATGCTTATTCAAATATAGAACTTTGTGTTTGAGAAGCACAAAAATTCGGTATTATTATTAGAATATAAGTTTGCACATTTAATCTTATGCAAATTTGAATGAGATTTGGAAAATGAGTGAATTGAAACATATATGTTCTTATATAGTATATCTCTCACACAAAGCTATTAGGAATATTTATTTTGTGTACCTCACTCCTAAATATAACCTAGCGCTGGGTAAAATATGGACAAACCCAGCGACTGGATTGTTTTGACCCAGCGGTTGGATTAAATGTTTAACCCAAACGTCTGGGTTGTTAACTCAACTTTTGTTTAAAAATATGGCTATCTTAAAAATCAGACAATTTCTCGAGGCGTCAGCAGTAATAAAAAGGTGAACATTTATTAAGTAATTAAAGAGTAATTAAAAAAATACAGGTGCATCTCAATAAATTAGAATGTCTTGAAAAAGTTCATTTTTTTCTTGTAAGTTATTTCAAAAAGTGAAACTTTCATATATTTTAGATTCATTGCATGTAAAGTAAAACATTTTTAAAAAAATTTGTTTTAATTTTGATGATTAGAGCTTACAACTCATGAAAGTCAAAAATCAGTATCTCAAAATATTAGAATATTTACATTTGAGTTTCAATTAATGACCATCCCTACAGTATAAATTCCGGGTATCGATTGTCCTTTGAAACCACAATAATGGAGAAGACTGCTGACTTGGCAATGATCCAGAAGACGAACATTGACGCCCTCCACAAAGAGGGTAAGTCACAGAGGGTCATTACTGAAAGGTGTGGCTGTTCACAGAGTGCTGTATCAAAGCATATTAAATGCAAAGTTGACTGGAAGGAAGAATTTGGGTAGGAAAAGGTGCACAAGCAACAGGGATGAATGCAAGCTTGAGAATAATGTCAAGCAAAGCTGATTCAAACACTTGTGAGCTTCACAAGGAGTGGACTGAAGCTGGAGTCAGTGCATGAAGAGTCACCACGCTCGCTACCAAGCCATTTCTGAACCGGAGACAACGTCAGAAGCGTCTTACGTGGACTGTGGAGAAAAAGAACTGGACTGTTTGTCAGTGGTCTAAAGTCCTCTTTTCAGATGAAAGTAAATTTTGCATTTCATTTGGAAATCAAAGTCCCAGAGTCTGGAGGAAGAGTGGAGAGGCACAGAATCCAAGCTGCTTGAAGTCTAGTGTGAAGTTTCCACAGTCAGTGATGATTTGGGCTGCCATGTCATCTGCTGGTGTTGGCCCACTGTGTTTTCTGAAGTCCAGTCAACGCAGCCTCTGCCAGGAAATTTTAGAGCACTTCATGCTTTCTTTTGCTGACAATCTTTATGGAGATGCTGATTTCATTTTCCAGCAGGACTTGGCACCTGTCCACACTACCAAAGGTACCAAAAGCTGGTTCAATGACTATGGTGTTACTGTGCTTGATTGGCCAGTAAACTCGCCTGACCTGAACCCCATAGAGAATCTATGGGTATTGTCAAGAGGAAGATGAGAGACACCAGACAATGCAGATGAGCTGAACAACAATGCAGATGAGCTGAAGGCCACTATCAAAGCAACCTGGGCTTCCATACCACCTCAGCAGTGCCACAAACTGATCACCTCCATGCCACGCCGAATTGAGGCAGTAATTAAAGCAAAAGGAGCCCCTACCAAGTACTGAGTACATATACAGTAAATGAACATACTTTCCAGAAGGCCAACAATTCACTAAAAATGTTTTTTTTTTATTGGTCTTATGAAGTATTCTAATTTGTTGAGATAGTGAATTGGTGGTTTTTTGTTAAATGTGAGCCTAAATCATCACAATTAAAAGAACCAAAGACTTAAACTACTTCAGTCTGTGTGCACTGAATTTATTTAATACACGAGTTTCACAATTTGAGTTGAATTACTGAAATAAATGAACTTTTCCACAGCATTCTAATTCATTGAGATGCACCTGTATTTATTATTTAATCATTATTTATTCAACTTATTAATAAATGTTTGTTTATTGAACATATTAATAAATGTTAATTTTCAACCTTATTTTGGGTTCATTTTAAGCAAGAAATATAGTCATTTTTAAGCAATAGTTAAGTTAAATAAAACTACCCAGAAGGGGTCAACACAACCCAATCACTGAGTTTGCCCATATTTCACCCATGGGTTGTTTTTAACCTGGCAACGTTTTTTAACGTGCAGGGAAGACAGAAAGTCATACAGCATTAAAACAACATGAACGTAAATAAAGGATGACAGAATTTTAATTTGTTAGCTATTTCTTTTAAAATTAATTTTAAAATAATTTAAAAAATAATTAAAATCACACACACACAAAACAATTTTTTTATTTACTTACCCGCAGGTCATCTCAAACGTGTATGCTGTTTTTTTTCCCACACAACAACACGAGTGGGCTGTGGTGCAGTGTGGATGTTGATGTTGCAATATTTGGTTAGAAAACACTCAACAACCAATGGCATTTGATGTTATTGAAGTATAAGTCTGACAACAATGACTTAAATTTTACAGTTTCTTACATAAATCTATCATATGAGTTCAGAAGACTTTGAACATAGCACATGAGTTGTATGGAACACATTTACAGTAAATTTATTGCGCTTTTGGGAAATGGATTTTGTTATTGAAACTGGGTAAAAAACAGTTGCATGTGGGGTTAGAAATGACATGAGGATGAGTAAAGAATTTTCATTTTTGGGTGAACTACAACCCTGAATATTGATGTGTCACTATACCAATAGAATTATGCCTTAACCTATTTTTAAAATGATAATGATATTATAGAACATTTAAATAAATGGGTCAAGGCCTCTTATAAAATATGGCGCCTGGATGCAGACCATCTGTGTCCATCAGGTGTAAAAAACCTTGTTTGGTAGGCCTCTATTCAGCACTATTACTTCAATATGAAAAAGCAATGGTTTGCATAAGTGTGTTAAGCAAAGCGTGTGCTTAAAAAAGTGTCACTGAATCCCACTCTACTGATGGAACAAAATCACTGCAACTGCTATAGATTTACAGAGGCAATTTCGTCTAAGTGCTTTGGTCATCCTGCAGTATTGGCCAAATGGGAACATATGAGCTGCCCAATGGTCTGATTACCAGTCAATTTATCTATACTATCAACACATCCCCAGTAGCTCTCCTTCCTTAAGATGTATCTTTTTGCATTATCAGCCACAAAGACAGTAAATAATTGAAATGCATTTCACTTTCACAGTAGTGGTGGTGTATTATTAGTCAGACTAACTTTTTTGAGCTTCAGAAAGCTGAGTATATATGTTTGAAATAGCATACTACCATAAACTGGAAAAATTTTAGAAACATTTCACTCAGAAATTGCTAGTCAATTTCATAAACAATTACAAAGTAATAGTAAGTATTGGTAACACATTAAATTAAATGTGAAATTTTGAAAAACAGAAATAGGATTTTCTTCCAAAACTTACTCTAACAGTCTTTACTTTGAAAAAAAATCATTTTTTAAAATTGGACTTTTTTTTTTGTAGTAAACAGCATGTATATTTTCTGAAATACCCCGATGTCTTACAATGTAAGAAAAAAATCTATAGGAACTTTGGATGTTTAATATGTTTAATAAACAAATATTTATTAAGAAGTTGAAAGTCATGTCCTGGCAGAAAATTACCACTACATTTTCTGTTAAAATTACAGACATTTCCTTCAACCGTAAAACACTACTAAGTGCAATGCGAAATTCAATATATTTTCTTACTAAATTTTGTACTGAATTCCCTAAAATGTGCAGTATACAAAAAGAGAAGAACATGGTATATCATGATGCAATGTGCTCAACTAGATTTCGATCAACTAGATCAAACTAGAACTATTGGGCTGCGTCCGAAATCACATGCTCTCTGAGTAGCTACTTCTTTTGAATAGGTAATTACTTTGCAAAAGCTAAAAATTATATTGCATTCTATATATGAATATATGTATGAATGCAATCTGAACGCATGTCATGAGACCTAGTCGCTTCACAACACTCTCACGTGGCTTCATGATGGGGCAGTAATAAAGTGCCCACCAGATGCGCACTTAAGAATCTAGCCAGAATAAGTAACAGGTCCTTTGGGTACTTTTCACTTACTGTTTTTTGAATACTGTGAATTTGGACATCCTACTGTTTTTCATGTACTATGTTAGAAGGAAAATATGCAATTTTGAATGCAGTTTGAATGAAGTTTTATACTATTGTGCTGAATTGGTTGATTATCTGAACGTGCTCCTCCCAAACTTTGTTAATAAAACATCATTTAACAACATTTGTACCAATCTGAAGTGCAACACCAGGTGAGCTACCAAGCAAGTTTACTGTGTCAGAAATGCCATGCATATTGTTATTCTGTGTGTCCTTTTATTTTACACCTTTAAACCTATGATTATTCAGGTAGGGTAAGGATAGTCAAATATAGCCTAAACCATAAAGCACTCACCCGCCCGCAGGTTGCAGTCCTTCAGGAATGACGCAGAAGACTCCCTTGTGGTTGTTCTTTTTTGAGGCTCAGTTTGTAGTTATAAGTAAAGTCTCACAGGAGGCAATCGTAACAGTAAAATCTCTTATTTTATTGTTACAATACAAAGCAGTTAATGCAAAAATAAAACAAAATAAAAATCAGCTAAGATACAAGTTATATAATTAAACTCTAAACAGCAATATTGGAGATACACTTAAGCGCCCCTCGATAGGGTATCAAGTGTCCTCCACGCTTAATGCAGCCAGTATCTGAAGAGTTGTTTACTCCTCAAACCTTTTATATTTCTTTTTGGGAAACTCCAATTCAATATCAGTCTCTGTGACTCATGTCCAATTGCCGGATGTTCTTCCGTCTTCTCCTACGCTGTCATCTTCTTTTAGCACTCTTCTCCTTGATTGCTGTAGATTTGTCTGTTTACCTCCGTTTGTGGTTTTAAACTTCCTATGAACCCCCGTGTACCCTCTCAATAACCTTTACTTTTTGCACCTGTTCTACAGTATAAACAAAGGAAGTCGTGCACATTTGTCTAAGCTCTACATCAATATCATTTAAAGCATTTTAGGTACTTTCATATTCAAGCATATATGGCATCAACTTAAAAGCAAGCACAATAAAATAACACTGAAACAAGTAAACAGCAATATCAATATCCATATCCAGAACAATATGGATCTGGTTATATGATGTAAATATCAAAATGTATTCATTTACAAATCATGCACTAGGGTAAAGATTTGTAGTCATAACATATTATTGTGCACGGACCCGTGCAAAAATGAACCTTTATTCATCTACCCCTCTTATCATCATTTGTGTGAACAGCAATAAAAGTTGTTGGTGTTTTAATGTTGCTAGTAAATTGTGTGTATAAGTATGTTTTTTGAGTTTTTTCAATGGGTCTATGTTGCATTAAACATGTTATTGTTGTAGTATGCAGTATGCTTGTATTCCATTCAAAAGACAGCCGATGTCTTTTTACAAACCAAACCTCCAAAATGCTTCAGTGAAGATTCAAACTAATTTCACAAACTGACATTCATTCAGTGTTGGCCTGTCACTTCAAGACTGCTGAGTAAGTTTGCGCGATTGAGCTGAGCGTGGGACCGTGAGTGACAGTTATTGAGCTGATGAGCCGTGAGACGTCTGTATGGGAACATGTTATTGATTATCACAACGCTGGACGAAGTTCGAGGCTTTCCCATAGTGTCCCAGCTGCCCTTTTGGGGATTTTGACTGACCCGGTAAAGAAAGAGTCTGCGGAGGTGCTAAGACCAGTGGAACACCCCCCCCCCTTTCACTTTGTATGCCACATGCTTCGTATATCCATAGGCTCATGGCAGACCCCCCACTAGGCATGGGATAAAGTGGCTTAATCAAAGTTGTCCAGGGGGGAAAATGGCCCCACCTTTTCTGAATAAATGTTTGGGCCCGGACTAGTTGTCTTGTGTGCCCTCGACCCCCCGCCACACCCTGCTACCCTGCTCCTCAGACCTTTGACCCAGCAGTGAAAAGTTAGTTGGGATGTTGGTGAACTCTCTCAGGGTTGGCTGTGCTGAAGGCGCTGGGAAAGTGCCCTCCGAGGGCCAGGGGTTGGAGGGGTAGGCGTGGGGACCACGAAACGACACTCCCTTTGACCCAAGTCTCCGGACCAGGTCTGAACACAGCGCTAATTTAATTGTTACAGGCAATGCTACTGGCCAATGATGGCAGGGGAACTTGAAAGCCTCTCTCAGCGACTTTATCTCTTTGTTCTTTGTAGGCTGTTTTCTTTTCTGATTACGCCCTCCAAGGTTTTGCTCTTCAGCAGCATCTCCTCACTGAGCTTCTCGCTTTCACTGGATCTCTCTGTGAGGAGCGTCTCAGCACTCATAAAGACAAGAACTCAATAGTGTGGATGACCACTGATCAATTTTACATGCCTATGCAGATAAACAATCAGTAAAAGATGGAATCAATATGGAGTTTAAGTGCTTTGGTTGAGTTAAACCACGGCAGCATCTTTTATTTGACAAACCTGTGAAACATTTGTTAAAGTTTTATGTCATATAGGTTGTCCAAAAGTTTTGATATCTATCTATCTATCTATCTATCTATCTATCTATCTATCTTCACATAATAAGTAAAAATATCTCTTCTAATGTCAAACCAATGGAGACAGGTCATATTAAAATGCCAGCTGGTTCATTTGTGAAACAAGCTCAACAAGTCCCTCTTGTGGTTGTTCACTGTAGGCAAAAGTTTAATGAAAGAAGCAGCTAGAACTTTGTGTGACTGTTTTGTAAAATATGAACGTTTTCCATCTAATCAGTTATTCTAATAAGTTAAAACATATGTTTTGTTTGTAATGTATTTGTTTGTTAATGTACGATAGCATGTTCATGTTGACACACTGATGATGTGGTTTCAGTTTACCACTTTATCAAACGGATATTTCTTAATTTTGTTCTTCCACAGAAAATGTAAATAAATAAAAAAAACTTTAAGGAATTAGAAGTGTACTCTGGTAATTCGGTCTAAACATGACAAAATTCCATCGTAAAGGCTCAACAATCTATGTTATTGTCAGTGATTTAGTTCGACGGAAAAATCGCTAAAATGGCAGTGGTTCAGGACTCTTTCTTTGGTTGCCACAAAAACGAGAAAAAAGAAAGTCAGTGTTGCTCTGTGTGACGAAGAACCCCAAATGAACGTCAGCATACTGGCCTGAAACATTTTGGCTAGTGAAACAATGTAGCGAAACATTAACGCAACATTTAACATTCAAAAATGTAACAGTTGGGCTTCAGAAAAGAACGTCTGTGTGTTCAGGTGAAACATTCTAAATCATAGTCAATGTAAACGTTACAGCGAACATAAAATGTAACAGTTCGAAGAACAAATCCTCACACGGAAGTTGTAACTCAAACCCAGCAAACAGAACACGTTGGCTCCTCCGGGAGGAACGGAGATTTTGAGGGGGAGTGTGAAGTTTTGGGAAGAGCCCTCTTTCCTACAGCTGCTGACGCGGATGGGACTGTTTGTGCAACGACGCATCGGACCACCGAAATCCAGCCATGTTATCTTGGATTCTAAGTGTTTGTACCATTCTTGCGGTAGCACAGTGTTACTTTACAGAGGAAAATTACACCGAAGAGTCAAAGATGCAGCCGCCCACGGTCGTTATAGCTATAATCGCTCGGAACGCCGCTCATTCTTTACCCTGCTACCTTGGAGCTCTCGAGAGATTAAACTATCCCAAAGAGCGCATCTCTATCTGGTAGGTGACTTCCTTCTCTGCTGTTTAAGCTTGTTGATGATCTTTCTTATTATTTGTAATGTCAAAAGGTCAATCTTATTCGCATTCAATCACCTCCTCCCCTTGACTTTTTCAGACTTTCCCCCAAAAGCAGACCCCTTCCCCCAACTAATAACGTTCGGGATGGAGGTTTTTTTTATTTATGCACTTAAATGCATTCATGTTTATTTCTACAGCGTACTATTTAGAAAATAAACTGGGTAAAAAGAATGTAGTGCATGATTAAGTAGTTTTAAATAATGTTTTTTTTCTGATTAAAATGGACATGATGAGTCTAATGCTACACTGCAAACAGGAAAAAAAAAGTTTTGTTCGTTCTTGTAGTTAATTTGTATTACTCAGTATTTAGGTCACTGACAAATAAGAGCATCCAAGTAAAAAAAAAAATCTTTTAAAGTTTTAATTTTACTTAAAAAGTCATGTGGTGTAACTACACACAAGAAACTACTCAAGAAATGCCATATTTTCTAGTGCTGTCAAACGATTAATCGCATCCAAAATAAACGTTTTTGTTCACATAATATGTGTGTGTGTGTGTGTGTGTGTTGTGTTTATTTATTATGTATATATAAACACACTCACATACAGCATATATTTTGAAAATATTTACATATATTTACGTGTATATATTTATATTCATATGATTTATATCATATATAAATATATTAAATATATAAACATTACTTATTTTTCTTAAACATATACATGCATATGTGTGTATTTATATATACATAATAAATATACAAAGTACACACACATATATTATGTAAACTAAAACTTTTATTTTGGATGCCTTTAATCTCGATTTAATCATTTGACAGCACTAATATTTTCCTTATACCTTAAATAAATCAGAGCACACATCATAATCATTATTTTTCCAAAACGTTTTTAGATTTTTTTTAGACATACAATGTATTTTTACAATCATCATGAATTATAAATTAATACATATCATTACATTTTTGGGGAGGTGCACCTCTTGACATTTTATGACCTGGAATAACTTTGCCTTGTCATAAAAAGCTCACTGTAATGAGGGTCTTCACAGGTCCACTCTATGATATCACTTCCAGTTGTTTTTTCCTGTATGTTTCTGAATGGTGGTTGCACCACATGACTTTATAGAAAACATATAAATGCATGTAAATGCTCACATACTTACTTACTTACATATATAATTATGTGCACTGTATCATAAAGCATGGCCAAAGACGTACAGTCTGTT
The DNA here is from genome assembly GCA_021397915.2 of Tor tambroides. Classification (NCBI taxonomy): domain Eukaryota; kingdom Metazoa; phylum Chordata; class Actinopteri; order Cypriniformes; family Cyprinidae; genus Tor; species Tor tambroides. The sequence goes on along the minus strand of JAFVLL020027136.1, from coordinate 52,471 downwards.
GAGTGGCTTCGTATGTGTTCTGGTGGATGCAGTTTAGTGACACTAATATCACTACTGTACCTAATTCCTGTCTCTCTGTTTATTGTTTCCTTTAGGGCAGCAACAGACCACAACATTGACAACACGACAGCAGTCCTGCGAGAATGGCTCACTGTCATGCAAACACAATATCACTATATTGAGTGGAGACCTTCAGATAAACCCACGTGAGATGATTATTACACAGCATGAACATATGGCAGATACTTTGTCCTGTTAAATCTGTACTTTTAAAAATGTATTATATTTTTTTCAAGTTTTTGAAATTTAGGTGCTACCACTGAAGTTTGAATTGGTTTGTTTTATCTGCACAGGTCCTATGTAGGTGAGCTGGGGCCCAAGCACTGGACTAACGGCCGCTATGAGTATGTTATGAAGCTCAAACAGGCAGCACTGAACTTTGCCAAGAAACGCTGGGCTGACTACATTCTGGTATGACCCAGTTAGAGCATATACACCCCAATTTTGGATCACACATGCTCAAATATATATATATATATATATATATATATATATATATATATATATATACACCAGGAGTATTAAAAAAAATTCAACCAGGTCAAAATTCTTCAAAGTTAATGGAGGTTCAGATCTTACTGGGTTCATAAATGTGAATTGTACTGGAACGCACTGGAATTATTTTTCCTCATATCATGTCAGTGTGTTTTATATTTGTTAATATCATGACTATTCAATTATATAATTAGGATTGTGTTGTCAGGTGTCATTCTTTGTGTTTATTTCCTCATCTGCAGTATTCAGACACAGACAACATTTTGACTAACCCGGACACACTGCATCTACTGATGGCGGAGAACAAGTCAGTCATTGCCCCCATGCTGGACTCACAGTCAGCGTACTCCAACTTCTGGTGTGGCATCACTCCACAGGTACACTCCCCAGCTCACCTACATAGGACCTGTGCAAATTCAACGGGGCAGTTGTGGCCTAATGGATAGAGAGTTGGACTTGTAACCCGAAGGTCGTGGGTTCGAGTCTCGGGTCCGGCAGGGATTGTAGGTGGGGGGAGTGAATAACCAGCACTCTCTCCACCCTCAATACCACGACTGAAGTAAGATCCTTGAGCAAGGCACTGAATCCCCAACTCCCCGGGCGCCACAGCATTGGCTGCCCACTGCTCCGGGTGTATGTTCACTACTGTGTGCATGCACTTGGATGGGTTAAATGCAGAGCACAAATTCCAAGTATGGGTCACCATACTTGGCCACACACCACTTCCCCTTTCAGTGCAATGAATTTCCAGTTTGGACATGTGTATGAGCGTGTGTACATGTGTATGTTCTAACAATGCAAAGAGTGATAGCTAACGTTTCATCTTGCAATACGCCACATCAATAAAGTGGCCATATCTGCTTTCACTGTTGCTGTATAATATTAACAGCACTGGAGAAACTACTTTAAAGTGTATCTTCTCCATTTATAGACTACTGGTGATTTAAATTAGTCAAGACTGTAGTTTAATTAGTTGTGACGATAGTAACTAACTTCATTGTGTGTGTGTGTGTGTGTGTGTGTGTGTGTGTGTGTTTGTATGATACTACTGTTCAAAAGTTTGGGGTCACAGTCTGTTTTTTTTTTTTAAAGAAATTTATACTTTTATTTATTAAAGATGCATTAATTTATCAGAAATGTCAGCCATTAATAGTCATGCCATTTATATTCTAAGAAAAGATTTGTATTTCAAATAAATGTTATTCTTTTGAACCCTCTGTTCATCAATACATTACATTTTTAAATATATTCAAACAGATATCAGTTATTTTAAATTGTAATAATATTTCACAATATTACTGTATTTTTCATCAAATTAATGCAGCATTTGGAGAGCATAAATACTTCTTATACAACCCCAAACATTTCAATAGTAGTTTATATATACAGCATAAAAGTAAAGATTTATTTTTGCAGTAATTTAAATAATTTACATAAATATTTACCTACATTACAGCATTCACCAAATATGTAACTAAATATTTTGCTACAAAAAAGACATGAAATGTTGCATTGGAACATTTGGAACAAATCTGTGATTCATTTTTAAATGGGTTAATTTACATGAATTGTCCAAACAAACTGATTCATTCACATTTCACAAAGCACACTAAAGCTCTGTGCATAAACAGTGTGACAAAACAATTTCTCAATTCAGTTTAAGTGAATATCTCCTAAGAAATACAACACCACATTTGAGGATAATAGTTAATTATAGGTCTGTTTAGTTTAGGGTCTGTTTGCTCAAACACTTTGTCCTTTGGCTGTGTTGTTCAGGTTTTTTTTGTTTTTTTTTGTCTGTTTCAGGGTTACTATCGTCGTACTGCCGAGTACTTCCCCACAAAGCAGCGTCAAAGGCTAGGCTGCTATCCCATGCCAATGGTCCACTCCACTATTCTGCTGGACCTGCGCAAAGAAGGCACCAAGAAAGTGTCCTTTCACCCCCCTCACAAAGACTACTCCTGGCCCTTTGACGACATCATCGTTTTTGCCTTCTCCTGCCGAATATCAGGTATGGCGCCCCCTTCTGGACGACCCCAGCGTATCTCATTTATCTTACGCAATATGATGAGTTTAACATTTGGATTTAGTTTGGAGGGATTGAGGGAAAAAATCTTCCCTGTGTCCAACTGACTGTAACATTTTTTAGGATTGACAGTCAAATAGCTTTGGAAAGAGATGGACTGAGTAAAATTTCTGACATTATTTATCTGATATAATTCACAGAGGTTCAGATGTATCTGTGCAACAAGGAGCGTTATGGGTATCTGAACGTACCTGCAAAGCCTCATCAGACCGTGGAGGATGATCGAATCAATTTTGTCCATCTTTACCTGGAATCTTTAAGTGAGTAACACTGACATTTAGATTTTTTTAAATTAAATTATATTATTCGAATAAAACTTGTGCGATAACTTGAAAAATGTACAATTTTTGGATGTCACTTTAATAACAGCACTTTAAGCTAGCTAGCATGACCTTTGTGAAAAATAAATGCACTTGTATTAAATGTGCAACTATAGTACTTTAAAGTATAGTAAAAAAGTACTTACAGATTATATAATAATAGTGAAATAATGCCTCGTTTCCACTGAGCGGTACGGTACGGTACGGTACGGAACGGTACGCATTTATGCCTCGTTTCCACTGAGCGGTACGGTACGGTACGGTACGGTACGGAACGGTACGCATTTATTTGCGTTTCCACTATCAAAAGTTGTGAATGGTACCAAAATGCCGAACTGTACCGTATTATAAACGTGCCTTAGAAAAAAACATTACTGGTGTGCATCTAAAGACAAAACAAAGGCACTGATATGTTTTAAGATCAGTCTGTGCAAGTTTCTTTCAGTTGAAACAGCTCAGACTTTTAGTCTAGGACTAGGCTTAAGCCTTGTTTGTGAAACCGGGGGGTTATGAGCTTTTTGGGTCTTTTAAAGTTTTGGTTACCTGGACTTCAACTGACAAGAATAAGAAAAAAAATATTAGGAAAATTATGAGACGAACATTATGATATGAAATTGAAGTCACAAATGTGAGAGTCTTTTAAGTCTATTAAGTCAGATTATGTAATATATAAAGTCACTCTATGGGATATGAAGTCACAATATGAGAAAAAGTAACAATAACCTTGTAATTTAAAGGTAGGAACCTGCTTCCATAGCTATGAACTTCACAAAATCTGATGGTCATGTAGCATAAAATGTTCTAAAGAGCTTCTTGTGTGATTCAGTCTCAGTCTTTTGAACCCCACTGTATGTGAAGATTGAACTAATTTGGTGCTAATTAGTGATTAGCTCCTTAATCAAACAGAATCATTGTCAAGGATTTGTGTCCTAACTGAAGTAATTTCTCCTACAGTCCATGGGCCGCCAATGTACTTGTCTCGCTATGTCCACGTTCCTCCCAAACAGTCTGATCTCATGGGCTTTGATGAGGTAAAGTTGAGTGCATACTCTGTATTTTACCATTGCTTTGAGTGAAACATTTAGCACGTGTGTTGGTTCACCTCAGATCTACTTGATAAACCTGCGCAGACGTCAAGACCGCAGGGACAGGATCTTATGGTCGCTGTATGAGCTAGAGATTGATGCCAAAGTTGTGGATGCTGTAGATGGAGCGTAAGTACAGAGATGTACTCCTAAGAGGAGTCTTTATTAATTCTGTCTTTATATCTACAGATCATGATAAGAGCAATCATTTCGTTTTTTCACTGATGTGTACATGCAGAGCTCTGAACAGCAGCGATATTAAGATTCTAGGTGTCGACCTCTTACCTGGTTACTATGACCCTTTCTCCGGCCGCACGCTGACCAAGGGAGAGGTGGGCTGCTTCCTCAGCCACTACTACATCTGGAAAGAGGTCAGTGGCCCCTAAAACTATTTAAAGTGCCCCTGTTATGGATTTTTGAAAATTACATTTTCAAAAAAATTAAGTGAATGAAAACATCCTGCAAAGTTTTAAATCTGAAAGTGCACCGTGTATAAAGTTATTGTCTCTAAATGAAAGAGTCGACTCTGAATCATTGAAACGAGTCGTTTTTAAAACGAATCCCAAGCCGTTTCGTGTTGATGTCAACATGAAGCATTAGCATATCGCCCGCCCAATTGTTGCACGCGCGCAGACCTGGGAAAACTTTATTTTCAAGTTGGTCTGAATGAAAATGCAAATTCATTCGTTGCCACTAGGTGCAGCTTTTGGAGCGTTAAAAATGGCTGTTTCCCCGGTAACGGCTGTACACAAAGCAGCACTGCGCTCACAAACACTGCTTTAAATGAAATCAACCATTCGGACCAATCACCACAGATTAGCGTCACGCAAATGAGGGGTTTGGAAAAATGAATCATTGAGTGAATCGTTTGGGAGTCGTTAAGCAAATAACGTAAAAATAAATGCATATTATAAGAAAATGAAAGTGTTTTTTGACCTTGCATGCATGTCAGCCTGTTGTTGGGGACTCTCAAAACCAAAATACAAACCTTTCATAATCCATAATAGGGTCACTTTAAATAAATGCCACTTTGTTTGATATTTTGTTATCGGTAACACTTTTAACAATAAGGTTCTATTAGTTGACGTGGGTTAATGCATTCACTAAGATTAACTAACAATGAACAATACATTTATTACAGTATTTATTCATCTTGGTTAATTTTAGTTAATAAAAATACAACTGTTCATTGTTAGTTAATGTTAGTTGAGGGTTATTAAATAATATTAACAGATACAACTTTTAATTAATAATGTATTACAAAATGTTGAAATTAGCATGAACTAAGATTAATAAATGCTTTAGAAGTATTTTTCATTGTTAGTTCACGTTAACTAGTGTAGTCAACTAATGTTAACGAAATGGAGTCTTTTAAGTTCTAAAAAAGAACTTAAGAAATATATTGAATTCTAATGCTGAGATATACAGACATTTTTAAGCATGACTTAGTTGTCTTAAGTGTTGAATGTAGTTACAATTTACAATATAAAAAGTGTATTATTATTTTTTTATTTTAAAATGTATTATTATACACTATGTATTATAAAAGGTTGGAGTTGCAAGGATTTTTTAATGTCTCTTATAGTGTCTTATGCTTATCAAGGCTGAATTTATTTGATTAAAAATACTGCCAAAAGCAGTAATATTGTGAAATATTATTACAATTTTAAAAAAACTGTTTTCAATGTGAATATATTTTAATATTTTGAATTTTCAGCATCATTACTCCAGCCTTCAGTGTCACAAGATTCTTCAGAAATCATAATAATATGCTGATTTGCTGCTCAAGGAGCATTTATTATTATCAGTGTTGAAAACAGTTGTGCTGCTTGATATTTTTGTGGAAACGGTGATAATATTTTTTCAGGGTTCTTTGATGAATATGAAGTTCAAAAGAATACATTTTTGTAATATTATGAATGTTTTCATTGTTACTTTTGATCAGTTCAATGCATATTGCTTAATAAAAGTATTAATTTTTTTTTGTTTTGTTTTTTTAATCTTACCGACCCCAAACTTTTGAATGGTAGTCTATATTAAAATAATTCAATATGAAATATGCTGTGTTTTTAGTATGTCAAAATGATTTTCCATCTGTTGCTCATAGATGGTAGATATGCAGCTAGATAAGGCACTGATCTTTGAGGATGACGTGCGTTTCCAAGCCAACTTTAAACGTCGCCTGATGCGGCTGATGGAGGAGGTGGAGCAGGTGGAGCTGGACTGGGACATCATGTGAGTGACACCTGTCTGTCACACGGTTGCTGTGGTAACTAGAAGAAACCAGAATCAGAATATTGCTTTAGCAGCAGTTATAAGGAAGACTTTTTAAAATTCTTATTTAAAATATGCATGTGTAATCCAACCGTAAAACTCATTACAGATATAACACCCCCATCAGGTGTCTTTAACTGTTGTGGTGATCTGTTGCAGATACCTGGGCAGGAAGAAGGTGAAACTTGAAGAGGAAGTTGCAGTGGAGAATGTGAGGAACCTGGTGTACGCTGATTACTCCTACTGGACGCTGTCTTACGCCATCTCTCTTCAGGGAGCTCAGAAACTCCTCAACGCCGAACCGATATCCAAGATGCTTCCTGTGGATGAGTTTCTACCTATCATGTATGACAAGCACCCCAAGTGAGTAAGACAGTATTCAGGCCTAAACAAATTTTAAAGGAATAGTTCACCCAAAAATGAAAATGTACTCACCCTCAGGCCAAGATGTAGATGAGTTTGTTTCTTCATCAGATTTGGAGAAGTGTAGCATTACATCACTTGTTCACCAGTGGATCCTCTGCAGTGAATGGGTGCCGTCAGAATGAGAGTCCAAACAGCTGATAAAAACATCACAATAATCCACACCACTCCAGTCCATCAGTTAATGTCTTGTGAAGTGAAAAGAAGCATTTCTGTAAGAAACAAATCTGTCATTAAGACGTTTTAACTTCAAACTGTTGCTTCTGACTAAAATACAAGTCCTCTATTCATTATATTGCTTTCTCCAGTGAAAAAGTCGTCTCGTCTGAATCAGGAAAGAAATCTGCACAGATCAAGCACTGTTTACAAGCAAAAACAGTTCTAAACAAATATGGCGGTAGATTTTGATGTGAAAGACAACAGGGGATGGATTTTTTCACAGGAAATATTATATTATGGACTATATTTTAGCTAGAAGTATGGAAACCGGTTTCCGCCACTGAATAAAAAATAAAAAAAGGTTATTGCGACTTTTTATCTCACAATTCTGACTTTTTTTTATAAAAGATATATAGATACGAGATATAAACTCACAATTGCGAGTTATAAAGTCAGAATTACGATTTATAAAGTCACAATTGCGAGATAAAAACTCGCAATTCTGACTTTTTTTCTCACAATTCTGACACAAGTCGCAATTGCGAGTTAAAGTCCAGTTTTGAGGGGGGAGGGAAAGACTGATATGTTCTCAGAATTGCGAGTTTATATCTCACGATTCTGACTTTATTAAAAAAAGTCAGAATTGCGAGGGAAAAAAAGTCAAAATTGCAAGATATAAACTCGTAATTCTGAGAAAAAGGTCAGAATTGTGAGTTTATATCTCGCAGTTCTGACTTTTTTTCTCAGAATTGTGAGATATAAACTCACAATTGCGAGTTATAAAGTCAGAATTGTCAGAATCAAGCAATTCTGAGAAAAAAAATGAGAATTGTGAGATAAAAAGTCGCAATTACCTTTTTAATTTTTTATTCAGTGGCGGAAACGGGCTTCCATACAGAAGCGAGTCAAGCAACGGCTTAAAAGTTAAAATGTATTAATGACAGATTTGTTTCTTACAAAAATGCTTCTTTTCACTTCACAAGACATTAATTGATGGACTGGAGTGGTGTGGATTATTGTGATGTTTTTATCAGCTGTTTGGACTCTCATTCTGACGGCACCCATTCACTGCAGAGGATCCATTGGTGAGCAAGTGATGTAATGCTACATTTCTCCAAATCTGTTCCTATGAAGAAACTAACTCATCTACATCTTGGATGGCCCGAGAGTAAATACATTTTCAGCAAATTTTCATTTTTGGGAGAACTGTTTCTTTAAATGTTAAAATGATTTGTGGTGTTTGAAGAGTGATGTTGCTAATTTTGGTTGAGAAAGTATGTGTCCTCACCATAAAGACGTATGCATACTGTCAATTTCTACTGGATTCTCCTGGAAGACCACTTCATATTTTTGCAAAGTAGGACTGACTGAAATAGCTCACCACAAATGTGTGCTTTGGTTTTTTTTGTTTTTTCAAAACTCTCTACGTAGTTTCTTAACTATGTAATTGTCATTTGATTTGTATAGACAGAGAGTCAAGACTCAAGCCAAGAAAGAAGCCAGATCTTGAGATGGCATTAGCTTTGATTCCTCAGCGTGAGTGGTTGTGTGTGCGCTGTGGATTGGCATGATGCCATCTATTTTCCCCTGTCCGTTTCCTCTCCATCTCTGCCTCTTATTCATTTTGCTTGGCACGTCCCGCCTGAAGCTCCTCATCCCCACAGAGACAGATCAGAGCAGCGTTATTCAATCTTTCCAGCGATCCGGCATGCTACTGCTGCCCCGCTGACGGCTAACCCTTTAAACACCCTGCCCTGCCTTCCCCGTTACGCATTCCAGCTAAATTAGTAGCTACTTTAGCTGGTGTTTGCCTCTTTGCTCTCCTTCCAGGTCTGACAAAGCTAAGGGCCCTCTGCCAGCTGGCCCAGTACACACGTATACCCTCAGTACATCTTCAGGCTTCTACTGAAAGTTATTGATATTTTATTCATTTATTGGGGTAAAGTCGAGCAGCACGAGCCCTAAAGTGATTCGCCACCTGATTCTGGATTCAAAAGAGACATTAAATAGATAAGTGGTGACCTCTTTCCTTTGAAAGGTTGTAATGCAAGCATCTCTAGTGCTTTTTAAAATTGGGATAAAATGAGAATTTATAGAATTCATAGAATTATAGAATTTATAGACTGACACAGGAATATATAGTTCCCAGTTATAAGTTATATTATTATATTATATTATATTGCTCATACTGAGGGGTAGGAGATTTTTAACATTAGGATAAAATATGGATATATGTAAATACATGTAATATAAATTTTATATTATTAGATATTATTAATATTATCATAACACTCATTGCCTGGTAATTCATATATTATATTATATTATATTATATTATATTATATTATATTATATTATATTATATTATATTATATTATTGCTTACACTTATGGTTAGGGATTTTTTTTTCAAATCAGGAATAAAATGTGGATTTATATTAATAAAACAGGATAAAATATTTTATAGATGCATACACATATACATGTATATTATAGTATAATTTATTTTTAATTTCTAATTTATTTGCTTCTTTTATTTTATGGTATTGCACGTATCTATATTTATATTGCTTGTACTTGAGAATAAAAATATGGCATTATATTATATTTTATTATGTTATTGCTTACACTTATGGTTAGGGATTTTTAAAAAATATTATATAGTATAATTACCAAAATATTTTAATTTATTTTATTTTATGTACATGGTGACGTCACATGAAAATATTTATACCCTATTTTCTAAAGCCTATAATCATGAGAGCTCAAGTTGCTAAAGAGTTTTATTTTGGTGTTTTCTCTCAATAGTGAGGACTACAAATCCCATTTTCCCAATCGGAATCTGATGGCGTATTCCACACACCCCCTTCTGGTGCAGCCCTGCCATTACGCCGGGGACCCGGAGTGGGTGAGCGACACAGAGACGTCTACGCTGTGGGATGACGACAATGTGCGCACGGACTGGAGAGGCTCGCATAAAACTCTCAAGGGTTCTCAGCCACCGGCCGGCCTGCAGAGCGCCACCTACAAAGACGAGTTGTGAAGTGCAGCCCCGCAGCCACATGAATGGCATGAATGGGCATTTTCTAAGAGCAGAGGGATTAGGAGGAGTGAGCAACTCTTTATAAGGGCAAATGTCACTCATCATGGAGACCTCAAAACTGTGGAAGAGACGAGGGACACCTGGGACCAATCCTTAGGAAGAGATTTTCATTCTACAACAACAAAAATAATTTTTTTAATCAGTATTTTTCTTGTTTTCCAGTAAAAAAAAAAAAATTGAAATATCTTTAACAAGATACATTTACTTCGTAAAATAAAAGATATTAATATGAAAGATATTAAGACATGTTTTCATGCTAGCACAAGTCCAGCAACGAAAAATTTAGAAAAATCAACATTAAAAATAGAAAACATTTTTATTTGAAAACAAGAACTGTAAAGGCAACAGGCTGTAATACATTTGATGACTCTTATATGAAAAATGTTTTATTATATATTTGAGGAGAAGGTTTTTGTCCATCTTTTGGTATGGATTAAGCAAATTTTGCATTTCTATTAGGTTATTTTTCTTTATTAACTATATAAAAAAGGACATTTGGTAGCTTTTATGGAAGTGGTGCATTATAAATTTTATTACTGGAGTTTAAACAGCTGTCATAAGGACTATCATGTTCAGACAATCGAACAAACAGCTTAGTGTATATTAGAAATGGTGTGTGTGGAAGAAGTTTTTTTCTTTTTTTTTCTTTTTTGGTGCATTTTTGATGTTCTTGTGGAATTTCTCTGTTCCCATCATAATCATTTGCTCTTATTTATTTCTCTTCCCTGTCTTATTCCCTTCTGTGTCTCTCCAAACTGAACAGCAGGACCAAATGAAATGACATGATAAAACTATACATGGCAGTTTTGGAAAATCTGGTTGTTTTTGAAATAAAAAAAAGTTTTTTGAAAAATTTCAATGTTGGATGTCAGTCACATGTATTTGATCTTCACAGACATTTTCTTCTCTTGTCTCTCAGACAGAGAATAAATACAGAGGCAGTAAACCCATTACTAGTTAGGCTAGAATATAATCATAAGGTGTTATATAATTCGACTAAGCTGATTTATCTACACATTCTGGGAAGTAATTTCACTTCAGTTCCAGCAAGGACAATAAAGACTTCTTTATGTCCAGCTGCTAGCTCTGCTGCAGTTCTATCGCCATCTATTGGTTAGAGTACAAATGTACAAAAGTACAAAATTTTGGTTTTCTAGAGTGCCCGTATTTTGAGCGTGTAATTAACTAGGACTTAATTTTTTCAAATTATTTGGTTGCACTTTATTTTAAGGTGTCCTTGATACTGTGAAATTATACATTTAAGTACTGACTAATATGAATTAACTACATGTACTTGCTATATGGTTAGGGTTAGGATTAGGGTTTGGCTTAGGGTTACTTGCATGTAATTATGCATAATTTATTGTTATTATAGTAAGTACATGTAACGTGTAAGGACACTTTAAAATAAAGTGTTACCAATTATTTTTATTCACAAAAAGATTTTTTTTTAAGTACATTAAACTACCATTAAAAATAAACATTAACTGAAATAAAATACAATAAATAAATAAATATTTCATATAGTTGCAAAAGGCAACATAGTTTAGTTTAAGTTGGAAGTACTAAAATATCTGTCTATAAAATCTATATACTATATATAAAAAATATAGACATGTTTAAAAAAGAATAATAGAAATGACAAAATAACCAAAGAAAATTACTAAAACTTTAACTAAAATGGAATTGAAAACATAAAATTATAATGATACTAAAATAACACTGATGAGGGTGAATTCACAGTACATACAGTAGCTTGTATGCAAAGTTTACAAATGTTTGAAGTAGTTTGAAATAGTTGTTCTCAATACGAGTGACCTTTCTGACATTATTTATAAGAGGCAATTCACATTTGATGAGATGAGTAAATACACTTCTGTTTTCAGTTCCACATAAATTGTACATCGACAAGCACCACGGCAGTTTGTTCAGACATTAAGTACCAGACAGGAAACAATCAATAAACCAATAAGGGTAAATAAATTAGTTTAAACATATATAACAACAATTGCAGGATATAGAAGCTCTTGTTAATGATATAGGTGCATCTCAGAAAATTAGAATATGGGGAAAAAGTTCATTTTTTCTTGTAACTTATTTCAAAAAGTGAAACTTTCATATATTTTAGATTCATTACATGTAAAGTAAAACACTTCAAAAGTTTTTTTTTTGTTTTAATTGATGATTAGAGCTTACAGCTCATGAAAGTCAAAAATCAGTATCTCAAAATATTAGAATATTTACTAAGATCAATCAAAAAAAGGATTTGCAAAACAGAAAAGTTCAACCTCATTACTTTATTAAATGTTCGTGCACATTCGCCCGAAATACTTTGTGTATAAACTAATATCTAAAAGTTATGTCCGCTCATAAAAGTTCATAGGATTTTAAAGTCTATGAAACTTTCATAAACTGACAGTCAAGCAGTTACAAAAGATCGCGTCTCGCGTGCTCTACCTGTCTGACACCCATCGATGATATTAATTCCGTCAATAAATAACGTCAACTTTTCCCTCCAACAAGTTTGCAAACAGACAAAATTGTGAACTGCCGAAACCTGACTACACAGGAGCCCCCTCGAAAACCCTCTAATCTTGCGTGAAGTATGAAATCTGCAACAAATCAAACGTGTTTGTTGTCAGACACTTCGCTGCTCTGTTTGTCTGGCTCATTCACGCTTCTGCAGTTCTGAAGTTCGCCACAGCACAGCTGTGTTCGTCCACATGCTCAGTCAGCAAACAGCCATATTTGAGCAGCAGTTGCTCTGTTTATGAACATATCTAACAGCAGTCTCACACTCTTACAGAAGCAGTTAACAAACAGAACTTACGCTCTTTCAGTAAGTTTTATATAGGTGAGTGGCACAAACGTGAAGTAATTGAACTAATGACCTACTTCACACGCTGACTGCTTTATGGTCTTATGTTGTTTTTTCAGTACATGCCATATCTGTTTTACAAAACGCGTGAATTGTGTTTGAAATATTGACTGTTTTGCACGTTATTATTCTTTATTTAGTAAGTAGTTGACAATTTCATCGTGTTTGCATTGCATATGTTGAGAGTTGCAAAAATGCTTCAGCATAGATTTTGCATCATGTTCTGCAAAGACAAGTTGGTCATTATTTCTAGGTGATTGGTTTTGTTGAACAATGCGGGGAGTAAGGCTGAATTTTCTGGTATTTAAAACATTTCTGAATTTTCTGTATTCAAAACATTTCACATGACAAAGTTGCACAAAGACTTAATGTAAGCTGACTCACAACTGTGTTAAGAATAGAATAAAGATAAATGATACTTTTAGTATTAGATAAATGAATGAATAATTAAGTACATTTTAATTTTTAATAGACAAGTAAAATTGCAGCTATTTAATACAATATGTATTATTTGAAGGGGAAAACATTTTTAAAAAGGCAGCGGCTATATGCAGTCAGTGTAAATAGCAATTAGATGCTATTTACACCAAGTACAAATAGCATATTTTTTTCGGAGTGTCTATTTACACTAAGTGCAAATAGCCCGCCTTGTTGTCAAAGGCTTTTTACACTAATTCTGCCCACTAACGTGTGATTAGGTTAGTCAACACTAAAAAAAGACACTTATTTAATATTAGTTTCAGTGGCGTAGATGGTAAGGCGCATGCTTTTTGACGTGATCGACCCGAGTTCGAACCCGCCTTTTGCTTTTTTTCTCCCTTTTCAAATCTCATGTCGCATCAGAAAGGCATTTATTTTCAATAAAGATGAAGGAAATAATCAAAAGGTTGAAAATAAAATTATCAGGTAGGGTTAGGGTAGGTGTAGGGAGGGCTTTATTGTCCCAATAATGTGGCATCCATTTAATAATTTGAATTAAAACTATAATTTACACTCGATACATTATTGCGTACTGTTTTATAATGTACTACAATACTGAGGTGCAGATAGTTGCCACTATTTGCAGTAAGTAGTATAAATAGCAGAAAAACTTGCTATTTTAACATAGTGTAAATAGAATCTATAGCTATTTGCACTTAGTGTAAATAGACAGTCCGTTTTAAAAATGGGCAGATGTTTATTCTCTGTCAGATACTGATATAGAATGAATAAATAAATAAACAAACAATGTCACATAAAAATAGGCCCAGCACTGAACTCTGAGGGACTCCTTTACAGTCTATTAACATTTTGTAATAAAAGTATGTGTGTATGGTCTTGTACCGTTGCAGGGGCCATGGCCTTCTTGGGAACAGCAGCATGGAGGGTGATTGCATGCCGGCAGCCCCTCACGCCCCTCTGCCGTGCCACCACCCGCTGCTATAGCTCCCAGTCGACGCACATCACAGAGAAGAGCGTCCCCTATGAAAAGACACTCAAACAGGAGGATGGCCTCAGTGGGCCCACCAAACCGCTGCCGAAGTCTGCAGATGTTGTGGTGATTGGAGGAGGAAGCCTGGGTTGCCAGACCCTCTACCACCTGTGTAAACTAGGCATGACCAATGTAGTTCTGCTGGAGAGGGACAGATTGACTGCAGGCACCACCTGGCACACGGCAGGTATTGCACATTGTTTACTTTGTGATTAGAGAATTTTTTTAGTAGAGTTTCTTTCTGTGCTCTAAAAAATTTAAAAAGTATACATCAGTTTTGCTTCAGTGAACAATGTGGAAAAAAACAACCTAGGTTAGGTTGCATGTGCACAATGTAGAAAATTTCATTTATGTTGCAAAGCAGATTTAATTCCTCACTTGTACAGTTTAGTTCAAGAGTTTACTCAGTGAATAGGCTTACAGACTTGGTTTTGTAATAGTTAAAGCCAAATCCTTGGGCGTAGCAGTCTGTCAAATACAAATGAGCTCCAGCTCGTCTTTTGAATTTTGTTTCTGTTTGTATAATACAATCTTACTTCCTTTTCACAGGACTTTTGTGGCAGTTAAGACCTAGTGATACCGAGGTGGAGCTGTTGGCTCACACTCGCAACGTGATCAGCTCAGAGTTGGAGGAGGAGACTGGCCTCGAGACGGGCTGGATCCAAAATGGAGGCCTGTTCATTGCTTCCAACAAGCAGCGACTGGACGAATACAAGCGCCTCATGTCGGTATGGCACAAATTCTAAACCTCACATCTTGCCAAGATGGGACTGTGCAGTAAAATTGCAAAAAATAATTGACAAGCTTTAATAAATTAATTCTAGCCTTGCCTAGAAAATCTTTAGTTTATTAAACATAATGAATGAAATGTGAGTGATTAAAGATAATCTGATAAGTAAAATACTCAGATTTTGCATTTCAGCTGGGTAAAGCGTACGGTATTGAGTCATACGTCCTGTCACCTGCTGAGACCAAGGACCTGTATCCTCTGATGAATGTGAAAGATCTTTATGGCACGCTCTATGTGCCTAAAGACGGCACCATGGACCCAGCGGGCACCTGTACCACCCTCTCCAGAGCAGCCACCACACGCGGTGCCACTGTACGTCTCCATACCCTTTATGTTTTTAAGTGATGCTTGAGTTATTCTATATGTAAGCTAATGGAGCACAGGGGGAATTACTGTATTGTAAGCCAGTGGTCTGGTTTAAGTTATGACTGAATGTATGAACCATATTGATATGTTTATCATTGATTACAGGTGATTGAGAACTGTCCAGTGACGGGTATCCAGGTTAAGGTTGATGATTTTGGCGTTAAGAGAGTGAAAGCCGTGGAAACTGCTCATGGGACCATCCAAACACCATGTGTGGTGAATTGTGCGGGTTAGAATGATGCAGACTTCACCAGCAGAGGGCAGTCTGTGATAGCGAAATGCCATTAACACAAGTTTTTCAAAATATCAGTCATTTATTATTTAATTAAATGATCCATTACGAAAGCTGATTTTTAAATTATATTTGTCTAAATTACCTTAAAATGTAACAACACTCTTAACCATAGATAGAAAAAAAAAACTCATCTAAACACTTTGGAAAGGTTGTTCTATTTTTAATTTTGTCATTTCGTCTGAATATCAACATTTGTGAGTTTTACTCAGTTGAAAGAGTTTTGAGGTGAATTGATCTAAATTAGTGTTCATTGCATGTTGTTATTAGTGTTGTTATTTTTAAATGTAATATTTATTGTAATTAATGGGGTTATTATTTAATATTGCTTTGAATTAGATGTACATATCAGACCTCTTTGCTTTTATTAAAACCTATAGGTTAACTGAGTGAAATCATTTGCTTTGCATTCATAATGTTGCTATTCACATATTTTCAATTAAAATATGGGCAATTAAATATGTAAATATGCATATACGTGTATAATCAAATAAATCATATAATGAATTTACCTTTCAGATGAATCTCGTTTACTAGGATTCTGCTTTGCCTGTTATCAGTTACTCAAATATTCATCTAAATTGTCAAATTAAAATTTTAAATAGAATAGCTGATTAGTATTTTACACAAAATTACCCTTTAAATCATTCAGAAATATTAATAAGAATTATATAAATTACATTCTGTAAAAGTATAGCCAGGTAGTGAGTAATTTTCTTATTGAAGAGTTCATTTGCAAAAACAGATAACTCAGTTTTTAACAATTTTCAAAAATCATGTTTTTTCATCGTGCATTCTAATTAATCTCAATCAAACTGCAGTTGGGTTATTTTGATTAGGTTAAAAAATAACTAAAAATACATCTAACTAACACAATAAAACACAAAAAAAACATGATAACAAAAAATATGATTTTTGAAAATAAAAAAAAACAGAGTTATCTGTTTTTGCAAATAAACTCTTGTTATTTTAATATGCTTATATTTAAATTAGTGTTTACTTAATGATTATTTTACGTAAATGTTTAAATATTTTAAGTATATTTTAAAACATATTTCATTATCAAATCTCGTCAAGTATCTGCTCAAATACTATATAATACAGCAAAAAAATATGTGTGTTTTTTCAGGTGTCTGGGCCACTAAGTTGGGGGAAATGGCAGGTGTCAGTGTTCCTTTGATTGCCATGCACCACGCTTACGTCGTCACAGAAAGAATCGAGGGAATTCAGGTGAGCTTTTAAATGAGTCTCACTGTCCAGTTCAGCACAGCATAGATCTTTAGAATTCAATGCACAGAACACAGCAGACACACTCAGGAGAAATGCACATATTACAGAACAGTAAAGTGGTAATTTGCATGATTTATTCATATCATGGTGCATGCAGGGAAACAGAGTCCAGCATCCATTATTGATTGATATTAATGATTATACAAGAAAAAAAAATTACAGAACAGTTCCAGCATGTGCTGCAATAGCACTGCTCCATATTTAAATGAAGTAATTAGCATTATTTTTAGTGCAAATATGCATCCTATGTTTTGATTTAATGCAAAAGGTTTTTACATTTAGTCATTAAGCATTTTTATTCAAGTTATTCCAAATTTAGTTATTCCACTTGCCCCATCCAACTAGTGCTACATTGATGCTGCATTTTACATCTTGTATAAGTGTTTTTGTGTCTTTACAGTATCTATAGAAGAGTTGTGCTAATTTAAAATGTTACCAAGGAAACCAAGGAATTGTACTAAATTAAATGTGCTACCAAGGAAACCAAAGAAAATGACATGTGACAGACAAGCCTCAGTTAGAATGCTGTGAAAATCATAAATCAGTAATGTTTCACACTAGATTACTGTTTCCCAGCAGCCATGGAGTTACATTTATATGTATTTACATGCAATATTATAGTATCATTATATGTTATGAAGAAATTAAATACAGTGCCCTCCACTAATATTGGCACCCTTGGTAAATCTGAGCAAAGGTGGCTGTGAAAATAAATCTGCATTGTTTATCCTTTTGATCTTTCATTCAAAAACTTCACAAAATTCTAACCTATCATTGAAGTAAAACAATTGAAAGTGGGGGAAAAATCTCGTGATAAAATAAATGTTTTTTCTCCAATGCATGTTGCCACAATTATTGGCACCCCTGGAAATTCTAATGAGTCAAATATCTCTGAATTATATTCCCATTCATATTTACATTTTTTTTAGCATACCAGGGAGTCTAGGAGCATGAAATTGTCCAGCTATGACTTCCTGTTCCAAGGGATTATAAATATAAAGAAAACTAAGGCCAAATTCCCTTAATCATCCATCACAAGGAGTAAAACCAAACAATAAAGTTCTGATGTGTGGAGCTTCACAAAATAGAAAGTTGCTGTAAGACAAAAGCTACAGCATTGAAAATCCACATTTCCACCATCAGGGCAATAATCAAGAGGTTCCAGTCAACTAAAGATGTTACATGTCTGCCTGGAAGAGGACGTGTGTCCATATTGTCCTGAGGAGGAGAGTTTGAGTGGCCAAAGATTCTCCAAGGATCACAGCTAGAGAATTGCAGAGATTAGTTGAGTTTTGGAGTCAGAAAGCCTAAAAAATATATATATATCAAATAGCCCCTATATCACCACATATTGCTCAGGAGGGTTTCAAGAAAAATTCTCCTTGCTCATCCAAAAACAAAATCCAACATGTTCAGTTGTCAGACACGACTGGAACTTCAAATGACACTGGCTTCTATGGTCAGATGAAACTAAAAAAAAAAAAGAGCTTTTTGGCAGCAAACCCATAGATGGGTTTAGTACAAACAGGGATAAAAAGTACCCCATGCCCACGGTTAAATATACTGCTGGATCTTTAATGTTGTTGGCCTGTTTTTCTCCGGAGGTCCTGCACATCTTGTTCAGATGCATGGCATCATGGATTCGCTCTAATATCAACAGATAAAAAATCTAAAGCTTACTGCCTCTGTTAGAAATCTTATAATGGGCTGTGGTTGGATCTTCTATCAGGACAATAATCCAAAACAGACATCAAAATCAACACAAAAATGGGTCACTGAGCACAAAATGCAGCTTTTGCCATGGCTGTCCCAGTCCTCTGACCTGAACCCTATAGAAAACGAGTGAGGTGAACTAACGAGGAGAAGCACCGTCATGGAGCTGTGAATCTGAAGGATCTGGAGAGATTCTACATGAAGGAATGGTCTCTGATCTCTTATCAGGTGTTCTCCAAACTCTTTAGGCGTTACAGTAGAAAAATCAGGGCTGCTATCTTGGAAAAAGGACATTGCAATAATTGTGGCCAATATGAACTAGAGAAAGCATTTATTTCACAATGAGATTTTCCCTCCACTTTCAATTGTTTTACTTCAATGATAGGTTAGAATTTTGTGAATTTTTTGAATGAAAGATCAAAAGGATAAATAATGCAGATTTATTTTCACAGCCACCTTTGCTCATATTTACCAAGGGTGCCAGTATTAGTGGAGGGCACTGTATATACACTGCTGTTCAAAAGTTTGGGATCAAGGTTTTTAATGTTTTTTAAAATAGATTCTTGCGCTCATTAAGGCTGCATTTATTTGATCAAAAATACAGAAATAACAGTATTATTGTGAAATATTATTGCAGTTTAAAATAACGGTTTTCTGTTTAATATGCTTTAAAATATAATTTATTTCTGTGAAGCAAAGCTGAATTTTCAAGAGCCATTATGCCAGTCTTCAGTGTTACATGATCCTTCAGAAATCATTCTAATATGCTGATTTATTATCAATGTTGGAATAAAAAGTTAAAGAGAACGGCATTTATTCAAAATAGAAATCAAAATAGAAAGTCGCTTTTTATCAATTTAACACATCCTTGCAGAAAAAAAGAATTTCTTTCAAAAAAAGAAAGAAAAAAGTACAGATCCCAAACTTTTGAACAGTAGTGTATATTGTTACAAAATATTTCTATTTTGAATAAATGCTGTTATTTTTAATTTTCTATTCATCAAAGAATCTTGAAAAAAGAAAGTATCACATGTTCAAAAAAATATTTAATAATATTGAAAACTAAAATGTGTTACTAAAATTGATCCTGTTTGTGGTGGGGCCAATAAAAATGGCAGAGCAATTAAAAACCAAACTATTTAAGATATATTTTCTAGACATCATGGCAACTGATATTTATTAAATGAAGTTCAAATGCTGTTTTAATTGGTCATCTCAGGTGTCTGAATCACAGTGAAGCTGTACACTGCTAGATTGTATTTTTCTGCATTATTTTCCTCAACTTAGCACTCAAAACCAACTAAAATTTCGTTCAGCATTGATTTTGTCACTGCATTTGCACCGGTACCTGATGTCTGTAATTCCTTTAGTGAACTGTTTTCGAGCCCTATATGGTGGCGTCTTGCTCGATTCATGTTACACTGCAGTGCATATAAAACACAACAGCGGCTGTGGCATAAGCACTTAACTCACAGCCTCTCTGTGGATTATGCAACACTGTGTGTGTGTGTGTGTGTGTGTGTGTGTGTGTGTGTGTGTGTGTGTGTGAGCTTGTAGTTTGATGCATGGTTGATGACAGTCGTGTTACTCCTCACAGAGAGGCCAGCAAGTCATCACTGAGAATGACGAGATGAAATGTTTGTCATCCATGTGATGTGGTAGTGAAGCTGATTGACCTTTTTGTTTCTGAAGGGACTGTGAAACTGAGAAATAAATAGTTTTTAACATTGATAATAATAATAAATGTTTCTTGAGCAGCAAATCAGCATATTAGAATGATTTCTGAAGGATCATGTGACACTGAAGACTGGAGTAATGATGAGAAAATTCAGATTTGCATCACAGGAATAAATTGCACATTAAAATATATTCACATATAAAATAGTTCATTGAAATTGTAATAATATTTCATAATATTACTGTTTTTACTGCATTTTGATCAAATAAACGCAACCTTGGTGAAAAGAAGACACTTCTTTCAAAAACATTGAAAAAGCTGAATTCTTCCGAGCGTTTGAATGGTAGTGTGTGACTGAACACACTGCTCGTATCAGCATGTGGTGAGATGGAGTCATGTTGTTGTTTAGTAAAGCACCATATGGCTGCTGCAAAAAGCCTTGTCATACATGAACATAATGAGCTAGTTTTCTTTTGAAATGATGAGATTTGAAATATGATATGAACTTGTTTTTAAATTCTAAAATGTGTTTTTTCACTAGAATATGCCCAACGTCAGGGACCATGATGCATCAGTCTACCTCCGTCTGCAGGGTGATGCTCTCTCTGTGGGAGGCTACGAACAGAACCCCGTATTCTGGAACGATGTAAGTTGTAATAACTGCGTTTACAAATCTGACAGTAAAATAATTTAACTGAGACATAAATGTTGCTATTCTTTCCATATTTTTTGCCATGGTTGTTTATGAGATATATTTTCTGTCTTTGGTTTGAGTTGCACAAGCTATATTTTAGTTCAGATATGCATGATGATCACACTGCTTCTGGGTAGTTTCCACTTACAATTTGATTTGTTGTGTTTTTCATGTGCGCATTAGGTGCGTAACTGATGTTTCATCAAAATATCTCAAAGTATGTTTCTTGTTAGTGATTCATAATGTACCATATTGGTCATCGGCTGATATTAATAATTTTAAATGAGAATTGGTCGATATTGGATAATTGTGCATGCTAATTTCTGCCTTTTTTACATTTAGATGAGCATTTCTATCATCTAACAGTCAAAGTTGATTTTTACAAACATTTAGAAACATTTTAGTCTTATTTTAGTATTATTTATATACATGTATAATATTTATTACTGTTTAGAATTAGCTTTTATATTATGTTTTCATTTCAGTTTTAGTAATTCTGTTATGTGCTTTTGTCATTTTGTTTTTTTTAAATATTTCTTTTCAGTTTTAATTTATGTAATTTGAGTAAGTGTAACTTAGACTTATTTAATTCCATTTAGTTGCAAAGGCAAGATTTCTACTTTTAGTTTAAGGTTTTCATCTAATATTTAGGCTATACTTTTATCAGCTTTATTTCAGTTGTCAAAAGCATATTTAACGATTTTAGATTTAGTTAAAATTACCAACTCCAACACTGTACTCCATCTTTTGTACTACAGTTCTAATTTTATTTTTAGTGATCTTTTATTATTATATTTCAATATCAGCTCATAGGAAATTCTCTCACTGGTAACTAATGTTGGTGTTCGTGTGCACTCTTCTCATAAACGGGATCATTCTGAAATGACCTAATGGCAGAAAAATCCTGATGCATTTGTGTAAGTCTGAAGAATTGGAGTTTTATGTACTCTGTCTGTGTGTGTGTGTGTGTGTGTGTGTGTGTTTGAGTCAGCTCTTGATATGTATTTTGCAGTACACCTGCAGTATCACTTTCAGAAGTCTCTTAATGAGCTCCTGTGGTCCATGTAAATGTGCATGTGTAGGTGTTTCTGTCAGTACAGTATTATTTGAGGCGCTCCACTGAGTTTTGATTGTTAAGGTTTGAGTATGTATTATATCTAATTCTAATATGGCAAGCGATAAAGGCATAAAAATGTTTAAAAGGGGGTCATATGACATTGCTAAAAAATAACATTATTTTGTGTATTTGGTGTAATGCAATGTGTTTATGCGGTTTAAGGTTCAAAAACACATTGTTTTCCACATACCTTACATTATTGTTGCTCCTCTCTGCCCTGCCTTTCTGAAACGTGTCGATTTTTATGGGGTGTTTAAGGGGTGCTGTCTAACATGTTAATACTTTGTTTTTTAAAAAAACGCATTATTTTTCACATTATTTACCTTTATTCTACACCGCTCTGTCCCTTCTCCTATAAACGCTCTGATGATTTCCTGTTTTTATGAAGCCCCTCCCTCAGAAATACACAATGGTCTCAGATTGGTTAGCTGGCTCAGTGTGTTGTGATTGGCTAAACTGCCTCTAGTGTGCGTCTAAATGTCCCGCCCCTCAGCTCAGCGGCATGTGCTCCGGTTGTATTGTAAACAATGACGTCGTCAATATCGCTTATCAATTTGAGCCCGATTGAGATGCAGAGAATATTAGTGAAGAGGATAGCACAGAACCTGTGCAAGCACGGCTCTTAATGGTATGTTTTTTGTTTGTTGTTGTCTCATACTTTTAGATACGCTGTTATTTGTAAATGCTACTATGTTAGCTTTTAATATACGCTTTTATCGTGATTGAAGCTTTAATACAGCACGGCAACGGCACGCGTGTCCATGTTTAACGCTTCTTATAGCTGTGTGAAAATAAGTGTATAATTGGAACAGTTCATTGTTGGAGCTGAGCTGATGATCTGAATGAGAGAGAGAGATGCAGAGCGTGTGCAGAGGAGGGGATGCAAGGAACAGGATTGAGAACCGCTGCTTTAGAACATTGATTTTGAAACTTGTGAATCCATTACAATCTTTAGAAGACAGAATCGCGATTTATATATGAATAGATTTTTACGTGCACGCCTAGTTTTCTTCCTCTTCTCTAAAGCAGCGTAACATGGCCTCGCCCCCTTTGTTGCATGTTCCTGGGGGCGGGGTTTATCTGGGTTCGTGACATCACAAACCTGGGAAGTAACTCGCTGTAGTCCGTATGAGCCGCTTTTGTTGGCATTAAACTGCCATTATTTTTAAAGACGATATCTTGAAATCGCATCATATGACCCCTTTAACATTATATGTCTGCTTTTAAATCTCTTCACGTTGTTTCTCAGTTTAGGCTTTAACTGCTTTAATTTTAGCATTTATTTAGTATAATTTATATACTATTATTTTTATTATTTAGTATCATTATATACTATTATTACTATTATTTTAGTTTCATTTTAATTTTAGTTAAAGTTTTAGTCATTTTGTTATCATTTCCATAATTTATGTCTATATAGTTTTTATTTATTTTTGGGTTTGTTTATTTTGTTTTACTTTGGTACTTCAAATTAAACTAAATGAAAATGATTAAGTATTTTTTAAATTTTATTTTATTTCAGTCAATGTTCATTTTATTTCAAGTAATGGATATGTTTTTTTATGGTTTAATTTTCATTAACAATAAT
This sequence comes from Tor tambroides, assembly GCA_021397915.2. Lineage (NCBI taxonomy): Eukaryota > Metazoa > Chordata > Actinopteri > Cypriniformes > Cyprinidae > Tor > Tor tambroides. Next base: position 28,590 of record JAFVLL020027136.1, on the reverse strand, counting down.
AAACCTGCACTAAAAAAAAATAAAACTGGTGGTGAAACAATTTTTACTCAGAAATTGCTAATAAATGTCACAAATAATTATAAAGAAACAGCAAAGAAACGCATTGAATTAAACATGAAATGAAGTAGAAAGTCTGAAATATTTTATATGTCAAAAATACTTCATCTTTCTTTTATGTACGGCTTTAATTCTATTTTAGTGTATATACTGTCTAGAATTCAAGTGTCTGAAACAGTATGTAACATTTTTCAGTCCAATCAAATAAGTCGTCGAAAAGGAGATTTAATGTAGCTGATATGGGTATCATAGCGCTAATATCAAATTCATTTGTCAAGAAAATTGCATACTGTGCACAACATACTGCAGAAATGGTAAAAAGTATTACTGTACAGTAGTGTGATATTCCATGCGTAGTGTGTGAGTGCTTCTGTCTACAGATGTTCCAGTGTAACGCTGTCTGGAGATCAGGTTTTTTATTCTGTCGCCTCCCATTTGACCACATTTACACTGCATTGCCTTTAAATGATCTCTAGCCAGCAGTATTCTGTGTAACAAAACTTTCTCATTAAATTCACCCTCTGTCAGCTCACGCTTTCACTAGAGAAAGCAACAGTCATGCTATGACAGCGGGTCAATATCTTGGGGAAGTGTGAAGAATTTGAGAAATGTGTTTGTAGAAACGGTGGCGGTCTGAATCTCTTAATGAGACTCTGTGAAGCCTGGCCGGGTTCTCGGCACATGCAGCCTCTACAGTTTTATTTTTACACTTCAGTCTGCTCTACACCGGCCACATATTCCCTCCATTTTTGCGATCAGCATTTCATCAGCTGTCAGATTGCTCACACCGTCTGCTGCTTCTTTCCCATGGTTTCGAGTTCATTGACAGTCCCCTGTGGCGGCGAGAGAAGACAGTGACAAGCAGAGGACTTTGCTTAAATAAAATTACAAATTGAGAAGTGTTCATGGTGGAAGTATGCTTGTTGTGCCAAGAAAGTGAAGTTGGAGCTGTGCAGATAGTGGGAGGAGGTTCAGTCTGTTCCGTAAAATTAACATGAAATAAAACTGACTCTATAAAAGTTCTTAATAGTTGTCTTATTATGCTGTAAAGAATAAAACTGACTTCACTATAATAGATATAGATGTAATAGATATATAACTTCACTGTAACTGATACATAGATATAAATTCAGAATTTGCAAGATATAAACTTAGAATTCAGAGAGAAGAAATCTGTATTGCGAGATACTAAGACCGAATTGAGATATCAAGTATGAATAATAATAATAATAATAATTCATTACATTTATATAGCGCTTTTCAAGGCACTCAAAGCGCTGTACATACAAGGGGGGGGATCTCCTCAACCACCATTTTGAATTGCGAGATAAAAGTATGAATTGCGAGATATAATGTCCGAATTGACAGATATACTCCAAATTGCAAGATATAAACTTCAAATTGCGAAATACTCAGGATTGAAAAGTGTAAAGTCCGAATTGCGAGATATAACGTCTGAATTGCGAGAGATAAAGTCCGAATTGTGAAACTCAGAATTGAGAAATGTAAAGTCCGAATTGCGATATATAACATCTAAATTGCGAGATATAGCATCTGAATTGAGATATAACGTCTGAATTGAGAGATATAACATCTGAATTGTGTGATATAATGCCCGAATTGTGAAATATAAACTCAGAATTGAGAAATGTAAAGTCTGAATTGCAAGATATAATGCCCGAATTTCAAGATGTAAAATCCACATTGCGATGTACGTCCGAACTACACAATGAAATTACAAATTACAAGCTATAAAATCTGAATTGAGAGATGTAAAGTCCAAATTGTGAGATACAACATCCAAATTGCAAGATGTAAAGACCAAATTGTGAGATATAAACTCTGTTCAAAGGAGCAAAAAAGTCTGAATTGCGAGATATAACGTCCAAATTGCGAGATATAAACTCAGAATTGAGAAATGTAAAGTCTGAATTGCAAGATATAATGCTCGAATTTCAAGATTTAAAATCCAAATTGCGAGATGTAAAGTCCGAAAGCGAGATATAATGTCCGAATTGAAATGTAAAACTTGAATTGCGAGATGTAAAGTCCGAATTGCATGATGAAAATATGAATTACAAGCTAAAAAAAATCCTAATTGAGAGATGTAAAGTCCAAATTGTGAGAGATAAACTCGCAATTCAAAGGAGAAAAAAATGTGAATGGACCTTTTTCACATTTCCGGGTTTCTCAGCAGTGTAAGTCATCATAGTTGGGTTAACTTCAACAGCAGTGAATGGGAGAGTACCACAAATATATTTTTTGCATTCTCATTTGCTGAAATGCTGTTTTCATGACTTCAAAAAAAAAAAAAAAAAATTAAAAATTTGAGAGAGACTGATAATGGCACTCAGAAGAGAGAACGATGTCAAATTTGCCGTCCCTTCCATAGATGCTGCATTAGAAACACCCTCGCATTAGCGGCAACTAGTGATTTTGAAATTTGATGCAAAGGTGATATAATACAAAGTATAGTGTTATAAATGTACATGCATTTTTAAAAAAATAAACAAATAAAACACTTTAGAGGATTTATGATGCTGATGACCGTTAAACGTGTCATCACAGTCTTGTGAAAAAAGGGTCCATTGTGAGATAAAGTTGTAATTACATTTTTAGTTTTTTATTCTGTGTTGGAAACAAAAAATAGAATTGTGAGATAAGTAAAGTCTGAATTTAAAGTCCGAGTTGCTTGGAAAAAAAAGTCATAATTCTGAGTTTATATCTCGCATTTCTGTCTTTTGTGGGACTTTTTTGTGATTTTAAAAAAGTTGCAATTACCTTTTTTTTTATCCTGTGGCAGAAACAGGCTTCTTTTAAAACTCCAGACACACAGATCCTCCATAGGGTTTAGCAAAGGGTCATTTGGACACCAGCAGTTTAAGATGATTGGTGCTACATATGTTACATGTCAGTGACATGTAATCATCCAGTAAGACCTTCCTCCTGAATCATAGATTCAGTGCTGGATTTATGAGCTTTATATGAGATTCAGTGAGCTCATCACTTCTGACCAGGTCACTCCATTATTGTGATTATTAAATTGTGTATTTGTTCTGTGATCCTGCAGGTGTCTGATAAGTTTGCCTTCAGCTTGTTTGATCTGGACTGGGATGTCTTTATGCAGCACATTGACGGTGCCGTGAACAGAGTACCTGCTCTGGAACAAACTGGAATCAAATCCACTGTCTGTGGTCCAGGTACATAAACACATACACACAGACAAATCCATCAAACGCTCATTTGACAACATGTGTTTCTGATACATTTAAAAGAACTGGCTCATAAGTGTTGTCTGTTCGGGAATGGATCTACATTTTTAACGCTGTATGTTTTTGAATCATATAAACTAACCGGCTCATAAGAGTCATTAATTCTGGAATTAAACTACACTAGTCATGCTGTACGTTATTAAATGTTTGTCATTAAAAAGAATCAGTTAAACCATTCATTCAGGAATCAAACTTCACTGGTCGCACTGTATGTTATTTAATCACTTTTAAAGAACCGACTCAGAGTTTTTCATTTGGGAATTACGTTTTTCAAAATACATTTTTCATGCTTTTTTTATATATATATATATATATATATATATATATATATATAAATAGAACCAGTTCAGAACCAGTAGGAGTCATTTGTTCAGGAAACAAACTACATTTTTCATGCTGTATGTTTTTGAATCACTAAAAAGAATCGGCTCACAGGAGTCATTTGTTCAGGAATCAAACTACGTTTTTACATACAGATACAGATATTTATATTGCAGTGCAAAGTTTAGTGTATTTCTGTAGTCGTAGTATCTTTATCAGAGCATTACACAGACTTTATGACAGTGAGTTTGATCTCGCTGTGCTCTGCCAGTCCATCTCACCAGGTGATTTGCTAAATAGGCTGCCAGTCAAATGACTCTGCACTCTGATTGGCTGATTTGTCACCATTCCGGCTCGCTCCAGAGATTCAGTCAACCTTTACTGGCTGTAATAAAAGATGACAGGTGTGAAGTGCCGCTAACACACTGTAGTGGCTGTCGGTCACTTGCAGACGGGTTTCGGGTCAGTGGATGAGCGCTCCTCAAATCACTTTAAGAGAGTGCTAGCAAAGACTCCGTTCACCCACTCGTCAGCTATTAAAAACGAGATGTTGAGCATATGTATAATTCAGCTCTGCTATCATTGGACTTTGCATGAATCCCATTTAACACTTAATAATTATACCTTTTGGTGTGACCGCGGTGTCCCACTGGCCATTAACTGCATCTACATTAGTCAAGAACTACACTTGAAAATCACCGTTGCTTGATTGAAGGCCACCTGTGTGCGGTGGTGATTCACACGATTTCAGATTAAATGTAGAAGTGTGTTTGCTGCTCACACTCATGCTGTGTCTCATTGGCCTGACGTGATGTGAGTCAGTATATCATGAACATTGGTTAGAGGTCTTGATTCACTAAACATTGATGACTCAATTAACTATGACACCGTTATGTGGTTTCACATTAAATATTATCAACAAAATTGTTGTATAATATGATTACTGTCTGATATCCTTTGAGATCTGGTCTGGATATTATTTATTTTGTTTATCATGATTTCTTATGTTAAATATTACAGTATCATGAAATATCCAAATGTTTGTACTATACTAAACTATAATAATAACTGTAATAAAATTAAAATTATCTAAATTCTTTAAATGTACAGATATAATTAAAATATATACAGCTGCATCTCAAAAAATTAGAATATCATGAAAAATGTAACTTCATGATTCATCTAATATTAACCATTTTTAACTAAGAAACAAGATTTTTTAAAACAATAATTTGTGACAGAGTGTTCGTTCATTGAAGCAGAAGTTGCTCAAATTTACAATTAAGCAATTTTAAAAAATAATAAATTTGCAGCATTTTTCACTAATGATCTCACATTTGGACTTCCTATATATATTCTAATCAACTTAAAAGTGTTGTAATTTGAGTTTGGTGGGTTTGATTGTACACATTCTCAATTGGATCATGTTAAGTCACTTTCTCGTGCTCTAAAGCCTTTGGTTTGCTGTTGTTGAAGCCGTGTTTGACACCACAAGGTGACCTCTGAGGACGGCAGTCAGAGCGCTTCGGTCATTTCTCTGAGGCGATAGCTGTGTGTGTGTGTGTGTGTGGTGATGTATGAATAAGAGCGATGGAGGAGAGGAAGATGGATAAATAAAATATAGCTGCAGCCTCACCCTCTCCTTTTGCTCTCAAAGAGCAAATGATGCTGTGGAAAACATTTTCTCATGTGGAGTAATGGAAAAGGTGTGTCTCTGCTCTTCATCTCTCTTTTTTTGTCTCACCTCTCAATCTCTCTTGCACTTGCGGCCTTTGTTTCTCCTTGCACTCATTCGCCTTTGCATTTCTCTCTGTCTCTGATGCTTTTGAGGGTCATCCCACAATATCTTACTACTGAAAGCTTTGACTGTTACGAATAGACCATTAAGTGAGCGCTCAGCGGCGATACATTTTTAAAGAGCCTTTCAGAAAGATCTGATCTGACCCTCCGGCAGCACCATGTGCCACAGTTTCCCACCTCTCACCCTTATTTTTTTACCTTTTGTGTTTTAAAAGCGCCACATTATAAACTCTCATAGCAATTATTTTTCTTTCTGAAGTGCTTTTAAGTGTTAGTTAAGTTTTCTTGCACCATAAACAGTTGTAATTTCACTACATGCTAGTCCAGAATACATCTAACTGACATTGTACGTGTAAATGTAACAATGTTTGTTGCTTAATGTAATATCCTGTATAGGCTAAATGAATATGAAACATGTCATAGCGAATAACATTAAGGATTCATGAAACAGTAGCTATATCAGCAGATAAGATTTTCAAAAGGACTGTTTTATCGTGGTATTTCACCATGATTTATCATGTTAAATTTTATGTTGAAAAATCTTGATTTGAAAAAAACGGTACATTACTGTTCAAAAGTTTGTGGTCTGTAAGTTGGCTTGTTAAATGTTTCTGAAAGACGTCACTTCTGCTCACCAAAGCTACATTTATTTGATCAAAAATACAGTAAAAACAGTAATATTATGAACTATTATTACCATTTCAAATAGCTGTTCTCTATTTGAATGTATTGTTAAATGTAATTTATTGCTGTGATCAAAGCTAAATTATCAGCTATAATATTATAATATCTTTTTAATATTATAAATGACTTTATGGTCACTTCTGATCAATTTAATGTGTCCTTGTGGAATAAAAAAGTATTAATTTGATCCCAAAATTTTGAACGGTAGTGTATGTTCAATGGGACTGCATTTTCTATCCTAATGTCTGTCTATAAACATTTGGCAGATGCTTTTATCCCAAAACGACCTTCATTGCATGTAAAGAATACATTTTATCAGTTCACACATTCCTTGGGAATCGAACCCATGACCATCTTATTGAAGCTTAGTTTCCATTAATGATCTGAGAGGCCGCAGAGTTTTGCGTTGGGAACGTTAAAGTATGTCAACGTAATAAACTGATCTCTTTTATTTTAAAAGATAAGGTTTCTTTCTGTAGTTTTGGTTAAAAATACAGTGAATGGAAATGTATTTTGAAATGGAAGTGTATTTTTACTCTTTTTGTTGGTTTGTTTTCCTCCAGAATCCTTCACTGCAGACCACAAGCCCCTGATGGGTGAAGCGCCAGAAGTGAGAGGCTTTTTCCTTGGATGTGGCTTCAACAGTGCAGGTAAGAGCATGGAGCTGAAACGCACATACACACACCTTTCTCTCCCACAGCTGACCAGTGCCAAATGAATTATTTAACCCTGAAACCCTGCAGAGTTCACATGCAAAATCCAATCCCACCCACTCTCCATGTACATGCCACCTACTCAAGATCAACGCAACTTGATCTCTGACCCCTGCGTATCCAGTACTTAAGCATCCAGTCTGCTGTAGTAATATCCGTCTCCTCCTGTGCAGTGCACAGTCTTTCACTAGCGACTGTCCTGGACCGTGATGTTGCTTCCTGTGACTATTTTAACTAGACTTTTCATTGTACTGTGTTTGTACCATATCACTCAGTCCTAATTACATTACATTTAAATGCAAGATAAAAAATGCAAATGAAAGCATTTTGAGGTGGTATTTTTGGATGCAGATGGCTCGTGGTTTTGAAGGTCAGATGAAACTCAGTCCGGATCTGGAGTAATGCTGATTGTGCTCAGCTTGGGGCCGGGTCACCTTGCAGGCCTCAGACATGCTGACGGACAACAGGCCGAGATCGTGTGAACGGCTCAGAATACATGGCCATACGAATCACAATCAGATATTAGACGCATGCTTGCTTTTTTATGACACATCAATTCCTGACCTGAGCGTGCAAAACTCATTTCCTGGAACGAAAGGAATACAAGAGGCTGTGATTGGTTATGTTATATGATATACAGTACCGTCGGAATTCAGAGACATTTACTCGTTCCAAACCTGACTTTCTTTATACTGTGTAGAGCTGTTTTTGTCTGGACCCCATTGACTTTCAATGTGTGGACTGTTTTTTAATGTTTTTGTATACATTACCAGACAAAAGTTTGGAATAATCAAGATTTTTTTTTAATGTTTTTGAAAGAAGTCTCTTATGCTCACCAAGGATGCATTCATTAGATCAAAAAAATACAATAAAACAGTAATATTGTGAAATATTATTACAAATAAAAATTTTCTATTGTAATATATTAAAATGTAATTTATTCCTATGATCAAAGCTGAATTTTCAGCATAATTACTCCAGTCTTTAGTGTCACATGATCCTTCAGAAATCATTCTAATCTGCTGATTTGCTGCTCAAGAAACATTTATTATAATTATCAATGTCGAAAACAGTTGTGCTGCATCATATTTTTGTGGAAACTGTGAAACATTCAAAAATTTGGGGTAAGTAAGATTTAAAAAATGAATACTCTGAGATTTATTAATTAAAATAATAGTTAGAAATTAATACTTTTATTTAGTGAGCATGCATTAAATTGCTCAAAAGTGACAGTGAAGACACTTTTGTTATTGCAAAAAATGTATTTTAAATAAGTGCTGTTCTTTTGAACTTTCTATTCATCAAAGAACTCTGAAAATCACAATTTCTACAAACATGTCGTTGATAACAATAATACCAATACACCAATAATAACTGATAGTAAAGGAGCATCAAATCAGCATATTAGAATGATTTCTGAAATATCAAGACAGTGAAGACTGGAGTACTGATGTCGAAAATTCAGCTTTACATCACAGGAATAATAATATTTTAAAATATATTCAAATAGAAAACAGTTCTTTTAAATTGTAATAATTTTTCACAGTATTACTGTTTTTATTGTATTTTTCATTAAATAAATACAGCCAGTATAGGCAGATTTGGAATGACATGAGGATGAATTAATGATGACATAATTTTCATTTATAGGTCACTATTCATTTTTGGACAAACAATTATATCGTCCTTAAACCATGAGATAAACCATTCAGTCTTGAAAGAAGCATTGAAATCCGTGATTAATTGCACATCTTTTGCTCTTGGAGAAAAACGGTGCATTCTAATACAGAGACACTCACCCTATGAATGTCAAAACTGTAATGAGAAGTGCTTTGAGTGGGTATTAGCCTGGTACTTACAGCCTAAGATGTTGATCAGGGATTCTCCTTGGGTGTGATTGCATCAGAGCTGTGGGATATCATTATGTGTGTGTGTCCATCAGTATGCATGACCATGGAGATGTCGTCCTTCCCCGCTGCTTCCATCGTGTCTGCACGTTTGTCTTCAGTCTGGCTTTTCCCTCTCTGTTCTCAATGCTACTCTCACACCGTTGAACGGGGACAGACAAATATGCAAGTGAAAGTTGTCTTGAAGAGTTTCAGGGTAACCGGTTAAATGGCCAGACTGTTGATGTGTACCTGGTGTGTGTGTGTGTGTGGTAGGAGAAGAGGTCAATCTGAGGCAGATGGTGGCCCATTGGTGATGTGATTGCTAAGAGCTGCTGCCCTTCTGGAGAAAACCACATAGTCTCTCCCTGCATCTGAATATGCTGACTTCCCTGCCATATAGTAGGCAAAAAACAGCATGTCTTAATTCATATTTTTTCTGTATTTATTATTAATGCACCAACTTAGATCAATAGATACCCCTATTATGGATTTTTGAAAATTACCTTTCATGCAGTGTGTAACACAGCTCTAAGTGAATGAAAATATCCTGCAAAGTTATACCGTGTATAAAGTTATTGTCTCTCAAAAGAAAGAGTCGACTCTGAATCACTGAAACGAGTCATTTTTAAAATGAATCCCAAGCCGTTTCATGTTGACGCCCACTTGTTGCGCGCGCAGACCTGGGAAAACTTGATTTTCACGTTGGTCTGTATGAAACTGCAAATTCATTCTTTGCCACTAGGTGCTGCTTTTGGAGCAGTAAAAATATCTGTTTTCCCGGTAATGCTTTACACAAAGCAGCACTGCATGCTCACAAACACTGCTTTAAATGAAATCAACCAATCGGACCAATCACTGCAGATTAGCGTCACGCAAAGGAGGGGTTTGGAAAAATGAATCGTTAAGCGAATCGTTTGGGAGTCGGTGAGCAAATAAGGTAAAAATAAATGCATATTATAAGAAAATTAAAGTGTTTTTTGACCTTGCATGCATGCCAACCTGTTGTTGGGGACTCCCAAAACCAAAATATGAATATTTCATAACCCAAAATTGGTGCACTTTAACTGATTATTAAATTAAACTATTAAATTATTAAATAAACGTTTTTTTTAAATTTATATTTGGTTTTGTTTTTCGGCTAAATGAAAACTTTAATTTGGTCTTGGTGTTTTAGTAAAAGATGTAATTCGGTGCATCACTAGTATTTTTAACAGTAGGCTAAAATATACCCTGGTTATTCTCTAGCGGTTCCTCTTTAGCATTTCCTCAGTTCCTCAATAAATGTAGTAACTATTCAGACAGTATTCAATTTCAGATGCAGCTTCTGTTTCAAAACCTAGTAAGCCATCTACCTAGACAGCATTTACAGTAGATTTTGATATTCAGGAAGTATCATATTTCTGCCATGTCAACTCTCTGAGAGTTTAGCATGGTAATATACATGACAATGTTAATGTGTTTAGTCTTAGTGGAACAGATCTGCTACACTGCTGCCCCGACAGAGCAAGTACCGAGACTTGCTGCTGCAAATACATCTACAGATATGCTTCTGTGAGCATGTAAGAAATACTGCTTCTGCACATATAACTTGTATGAAATAACCCCTGCATATACCATATGTGAAGTTAACCCATAGCAGATCTATAAGGTGGAGCTGGGGAAGTGGAGGGTTTCTGAAGCACACTGCAACTGCTAAAGCAAGCTCTAGCTGTGTATTTGAATGTTGAGCAGCAAGCTCACTGACTACTGATGTGAAAGAAACAGTCAGCTGCAGCATGTGATGTGATTATATCAGATTCAGTTAGAAACTATCACTCTGCGTCATTTAGTGTTTTATGACAGAACATTTTATGCAGCCTTTGAGGAGAGCACAATCCTGAAATCAGTGGAGAAAAAAAATCACTCAAGATTGTCAACAAAGAGAGCAATTAACCAAATAACAAGTTTTGACTGAAAATAGTTCAGTGTAATAAACATTGGATTAGCTGTTAGCTTAGCAACATGCTAACATTAAACTACATTGAAATCAGTTGTGGGTTAAAACTGCTATGGGCTTCATGTCAGTTAAGCAAAATGACGCAAGATATTTAGTCTTGTTTCCAGGGGAAAAAAGTACCCCAGTGGCAGATAAATTTTACTTGTTTTAAGCAAAATGCACTTAATTTTGTTTTGTGTTTTTCCCCTGGAAACAAGACTAAATATCTTTCGTCTTTTTGCTTATCTTGTAAAAGTATCTTGATTTAAGAATTTTTAGATATTTTGACTAGAGACAAGACAAAAATACTAAGTAAGATAAGCCATTTTTGCAGTGTATTTGTGTCTGACCTCAACCGACTGAGTGAACAAATTAACCTTAAAAGAATTATGAGTCAAAGAAGGTGGAGCCACAGAGCCACACCTACCTATTGCATAAACCAATGGCATTTCAAAGGTATTAAACAGTCAGCAGGAGGTTTTCCTGGAAAGTTTGTGCTGGCGAGATGTTTCAGACCACCGAAAGAAACCTCAAAACACCTGTTTTGGCCATATTTTGTTTGAAATTGTCACACATTTCGCTTGAAGTATGTCAGGGCCTTTAGGATGCTGTCTTAGAAGGCAGCTACCTATGTAGGCAGTTCTTGGTTTTGAAACGGAGCCATGTATTCTCATGCACCTACACACACATTTATGTGATCGGGATGACTTGTATAGCGCTCTGAAGCTTCCTTCTCTCTTAACCTCCTTCTCTCTTTCATTTTATTCCCCCTTGTTTTCTTTCTCATCTCCCCTGACATTTGCAGAAATACCGCTAGTGATTTGGTCGCTGCTTTGATGAAGAAAGAGAACTGGGGTGTGTGTGTGTGTGTGTGTTTGTGTCCTGAGAGGAAAACATAGACAGGAAAGTCTATCCACATGGTAGCATTAACTCATGCAATGTTGAGCTCTCGTTCCTGCTCCAACAGTTCAGCTGTAGCTCAACACAGACCAAAGACTAACTGCTGTTGAGGCTCTGCAGTCATCAGGGAGGCTCATGGGCTGCACTCTTCACCGAGGACATTTGTAGGCTGATGCACATTGCTCACAAAATGGCAAGAGCTTGCTGAAGTCAGTCACTGAAATCTGGTTGGTTGGCCATTTCTAGAGGGGTAAATAATTGTAATGGTCATTTGGAAGAGGCAACGAGTCACATTAAATGGATATTTCAACCAGAAATAAAAATGATAATTTACTCACCCTTGTGTTGTGTTGGTACAAACCTGTATGGCTTCCTTTCTTCTGTTTTGTCAATACTGTATAAGTCAAAAAAAGAAAAAAATGGACCCCACTTTTATTGAATGGACAAAAACTGAGACATTCTTCAAAATATCATCTTTTATCTTCCACAGAAGAAAGGAAGTCACGTTGGGAAGGGCACGATTGTGAGTAAATGATGAGAATTTCCATTTTTGGGTGAACTGAATCTTTAACTCAAACGCCTTGAGGAAGATTCAGGGTTGGGTGGGAAGTACAAAAATGCTAAATTTCACAATTTATACTTTTATTTTAATCGTTAAAACATCCACCCTTGGTGTTATAAAGTAAACATAAGAATAACTTTGATGTCAGTGGCAATAGCCTCGTGGTTATTTCACTAACACATAGCACAACTGTGTTTGCAACAACCTGAGTTCGATTCCCAACTTGAGGTCCTTTGCCGATCCCGCTCCCCTCTCTTCACCCAATGCTTTCCTGTCTGCTCTCTACTTTCCTGTCCATTAAAAGCATAAAAGTCCATAAATAAAACTTAAAAAAGAATAACTTTGATATTGTTAGTAATATTTAAGATGAATATTTACTGGACTGAAGCTTGATTATCCATGTATCATTTATTAAGGAAAATCCTGTTTAAATTTAAGTATCAAATATGATCATCAGGCTTTTGAGGAATGTTTATTTGTTCATCTCTCAATCATCTTTGTATTACATTATATATATTTGCCCCCACAATAAGAACTACAGATCTTTGATCATGAAACTAATCATTTAAAATATCATCTTACTAAGAAATATTATTGAGAGATATAGATTGCAAACTGATATTTATATGTATTTTATGTAAGTAGTCTGTTATACTATTCTAAAATTGATTACTAGCTGCAAGAATTTTATCTTTTTTTTTTTTTTTTCTGTATAAATATCAGTAACTGCACTAAATTGCACATTTTTACTCAGTTTAGGTCTGTGAGTAAAATTTAGGTGTTCTTTCCTAAAATTTAAGTGTTTTCTCCTTCTCTGGAAGCCCGTTAAAAAAAAAAAAAGTGACTGACAGATATAAACTCTGAATTACAATTAAAAAAAAGAAGCAGAATTCTCGCATTTGACTTTCTTTTTTTTTTCTAAGAATTGCGAGAATTATGGCCCGTTCACACCAAGGACGATAACTATAAAGGTAAAGATATAGTTCTAAAAATCGTTCTCAATATTAAAAAATAGCAGTGTCCACACCACAGCTATAACGATAAAGGCACAGAGAAACTATATCGTTGGAATCACTTTCAGAATGATTTTTTTTTCCAGCTGACGAACGATAAAAACATTGACAGCCAATCAGAATCCATCCTGCAATAACAAGCTTAAGAATTTAAAGCGGCAGATGAGCGTGCGCTTAGAATAAACAGACGATATCGTCCGCTGGCGTGGACGCTAATATCTTTATCTTTATAGTTATCATTCTTAGTGTGAACGGGCCTTTACTCAATATTGTGAAAGAAAATAGTGAGATAAAAAGTCACAATTACCTTTTTAATTTTTTATTCAGTGTTGGAAACAAGCCATAAAAGATGTATAAAATATGACGCCTAACAAGAAACATGCAAACTTTTTCTAAATATTTAAAAAAAAAAAAAAAAAAAAAAAAAAAATTCCTAAAGGCTCAATAAATTGCTCCATTTAAAAAAAATTAAAAAAAAGAATTTTCTGACTGTTATTTCATATCTCAGGCTTGACAGGGTTAGAAGTAGTTAAACTTTCAAAAACGTGTCTCTAGACCTTTTTCATTCTTCTGCATCTCACGTTTTTAAACACAAAAACACATTCTCTGTGAATGGCATCTAAGACATCACTGTAAGCACCATCTCTGCTTTGTCATGAGTGCTCTAGAAATGCTGAAGAGATAAAGCAGTGACGTGGCATGGACTTCAAGGCGGCCATTACTCAGCGACTCTATGGCTGCCGGCTAATGTTAATGAAGTCATCAGCCAGCTAATGAGCCAAAAGTCCTTTAGAGACACCGCCAACATTTCCACGGGCGCTCGCCGCGACTCTTACACTCCAAGATCCTGTCGCCCATTCATTTCACTCCCTGTTTGATTTGTCTCTCACTTCACAATGTCCTTCATTCCTTCTTGGCATTTCTGTTCATTATTCCTCCCCTGTCCGCTCTGAGCTGGCAAAGATTGATTCGCTCTGACGGTACAACTCTGCTGGGTATCGTTCGTGATGAATTGATTGGCAGCTGTCAGTCACATTGTTTCTAGAGAGGTACTTTGTAAGTTGGTAAACTGTGTGCCGTGTTGCTTAGGGTTGTACACAAGTTTGATTGTCTGAAGTAGGATAAAGTTGACTGACAGTTATGAACGTGGCGGGATGGTGATTGACGTATGCTCTGTGATTTGATTGGCAGGTATGATGTTAGGAGGAGGATGCGGCAAAGAGCTGGCTCACTGGATCATTCACGGCCGTCCCGAGAAAGACATGTACGGATATGATATCAGGTACGTTTTGTGTGAACAATCGTTTCTGTGAGTACTACTTTATATGTACTGTGTTTGAGATGGGACTATCTGTTTTTCCAACCGGTGGGAGATGGGGAATTTCAACATTTTGAGTCAGTCGTGACATAAGTAATTATTTGCGATTCAGTGAGTCAAGATTCTGGGGTGCGTTTCCCAAAAACTATGGTCGTTAGTTCCATTGAACTCTATTGGTAACGACGGAACTTGCGACCATAGTTGCTTTTGGTAAACGCACCCCTGAACTATTCAGTGAGTCAGTCAGCTGTTAGATGATTCAAACCAGCGCCTTATTCTTTTCTAAATCTTTCTCATTCATTTACTAAGAGATCGTGAAAGTAATTAGTTCACAATTCAGTCTAGGGCTGCACAAAATAAAGCCAAAATCACGATATGACTCAGTGCGACTATTAAATCATAAGAGCTGCAAATTGATTAAACATGTGCACTGCATGTTTTAGAGTGAAGCACTGCTTCGTGTTCATTTACACGTGAGCAGCTCGTGATCCATTGTTTTTAGTGTTTTTGTTTGTTTTAGTCTTAGGTGTTTTCGGCTCAGTTCACAGCAAATGATGCTCCACACAAACTCATCTCTGCATCTTCTCCAGAGTTTGAGTCAAGTGCTAACCAGCTGTTGTCAACGAAAGAGAAACTTTAGAGAAGCCATCCATTCGGTTTTCTGCCAATATAACAGCTGGATGGTTTAACAATTAAAATTAAGACAACCATAAATATTAGTAGTAATGTAATTTTACAGTTCTAATTTAAAATTATTATTATATTTTTCTAAAATACTCTTTTATTTTACAGAGAAATTTAAAATAGTAAATTATTATTCATTATAAATAATAATTTAAATGTTAATTATTAAAAATCAATTATATTCATAATTGAAAATTAATTATCATTAATTAAATATTTATTAATTTATTTTAATTTATTTATTTATTATTAATTAAATTATTAAAACTGTCAAAATTGTGCAGCCCTACACATAAGCTCAGTAAACCTAGAGCTTTTTTAAATTGTTAAATTGTGATTTTTATTAGAATTTTTTTTTTTTTTAAATCCAAATTGTGCAGCCCTAAATAAGACTATACTGACAAATTTTAAAATGGTGTTTTGTCCATACTGGTGGAAGAATTCAGACATTTAGGAAGCATTAACCACACCAAACATCACGAAGATCATGCTTTCTACTAAATAAGAGTTCGTTCTTGATTGCCAACTCTGCTAGAGTCTGAAGGAGTATTAGAAACCCCACACAGAGGTTTTGTTAATATGCAGTGTTCAGTGGCTGCGTAATTGCATCTGTGAAAGGAGCATCATGACCCTGAGCTCAGGACATCAGATGAGAGTAATTACGTAGTTCAGCTGTATTCAGGACACTCTGAACTCTCTGTCCAGCCTGCGCTAGCGTTCGCTCCTGTGCCTTCAAAATGATGTGACGTGTCTGTATGTGTGCCTCAGTTTCTTATTTCATCTCTCTTTTTCTGTGTCTGTAGGCGGTTCCACCATTCCCTGACCAACAACAACCGATGGATCCGAGAGCGAAGTCACGAGTCGTATGCCAAAAACTATTCAGTAGTTTTCCCGTTTGATGAACCTTTGGCCAGCCGCAACATGAGGAAAGACCCCTTCCACCAGGTTCAGCCCTGCTCTTACTTCTCTTTATCCCCTTTGAACCTCTGACTCAAGATGTCTTTGTTTTACTGCCCATAATAATCAAATATAATTTTCTATACATGCATGCACATTAAATGGGCCCATCTGAGGGAAAAAAGCCCATTTTATCAAAAGGAGGAAAATGAATCTACTTTTTGATAATACTGTATATGTCAAATCAGCATTAAAATACATGGTACCGTAAAGGCTGCTTCTCAAATCATACAAAGAAATTTGTTTTTTCAGGCCGGTCCACCTGAAACAACAGATGTTGCCACTATATATGTAAAAAAAAATAATAATAATAATAATAATAAATACATTTTATTTAAAAAAATTAATATAATGTTTTATTTTAAATATATTTTTTTAAATTTGAAAATAAATTTTATTTATTTAAGATGCTTTTTTCCATTGTGTCCATTTCCATTTTCTTAATTCTAATTACAGTGAAGTACAACCCCCCCCCCTTTAAGGCAGAAAGAATCTCCTTTTCATTACAATAATGCAAAAAAAAAAAAAAAACATTTTGCATGGATTTTTTTTTTTAAATGAGGATGCAAGGATGAATTACACTGATCAAAAGTGACAGTAAAGACTTTAACATTGTTACATAAATGTCCTTTATTTTTATTTCAAATAATTATTAAAAAAAAACTTTCTATCCATCAAAGAATCATGAAAAAATATATAGCAGTTTTTCACAAAAATACAGTGTTTTCTATATTTCTTTAAAAAAAAACCTATAAAAAATAAAATAACCACAAATGTATAAATGGTAGTACATAACAGTGGTAATTGTTAAACTGAATTTAAGGTCATGAAAATAATGGCTCAGTTAAAAAAAAAAAATCTTAATGGTCTTAAATGGTCCTTCATTTTCTATTGATTTTGTTGTGAAATATGACCAGAACATATCAGGTATATGGTACTTTTTGCTGTTAGCGTGCCTTTAGCAGTGAGCTTAATTAGCTTCGTCAAGAGAATAATGTAGCTAAGTGCTAATGGGAAACAAATGCGTCTCCCTCATTTTCTCTTTCTCTCTGTCTCAGTTTCCTGCTTTCTCACCCGTCTTCCTGTCAGTTTATAATTGCTCGTATTGAGACGACAAACTCTCCACAAGCCTGTCCCGAGAACAAATTGTGTTAATTACATCAAAACGTCATCCCTTTAAGTGTAAATCATTATTTAAATTGAGAAATCTCACAACTTGGCAACTTGGCTTACACTTAGCTAGCCAAAAGTCTTCTGCGTGAATCTATTAGCCAGTGTTTCGCTGCCAGCATCTGTGGGGCTCGAAGGACTTGTTGCTAAGCTACTGCTAAAAAGATGATGTTTAAGTGTTTCCAAAAATACCGCTTTGTTCTGGCTAGGCTCCAGGCGTGAAGCCGCACAAGAAGGCTTCATCCTTGTGAATAATAGCCTGCTGAAATATAGATAGCTAGCAATAATAACACTCTGCGTTCATTTAGACCACTGAGCCTCACTAAGATGACTATAAATTAGACATTCCTCCTGAATATTTCATCTGTTTCTAGCTTGGAAATCTTCCTGAGCTAATCCAGCTAAGTGCTAGCAAAGGGATGTGATACCGATATAACTTGGTTAAAAAGATGCCTGCCTTTCATCTAATCTCAAAAGTTAACTTTTCACACTTCATTATGTAGAAATGTTGAGCAGCGTTTTGTGTGTTAGAGGAAAGATGAAAATTCTGTCATCGTTTACTCACTCTCATTTCGTTCCAAACCTGAGTGACTTTCTTCTGTAGAACTCAAAGAAAGATATTTGAAAGAATGTTCACGCTGTTCTTTTCCATTTAATGTGTGTTTTAGTTAGGACTGCAAAATATTGTGTGATTGCTAATCGTGAAGGCTTTGATTGAATTATTAAATACACTGTAAAAAATGTTCACCTATTTCAACTTAAAAATTTAAGGTAGCAACTAATGTTTTAAGTTTAATCAACTTGGATGTATAGGTTATTTCAATTTAAATTACATTAAACCAACTTAAAAAATCGAGTTGAATCTCATATACAGAAAATATCTAATATATAATACTATATAAAAAAAATTATATTTATATTTAAGTTACAAAACTTAGTTTAAATTGATCAACTTATTTTGATGAGTTAATGTAAAAACATAAGTTGCCATGACTTACTGATCTTATCATTTTTACATTGTATATGTAAATATGTGTAAATATATGCATAAATATATGTGAAGTACTGAAATCACAAGCTGCTCTTGTGTTAATTAATGTAGTGCCATGTTTCCCTCTGAAACTGGCAGCGCATATATTTATATATGCAAACCGCCAAAATAAAAGCTTGGTTTAACATTTGAAAATGAAAAAAGACAAAGAAATTTAGTTTTGTAATTTTAAAGTGTGCTATAAAATAAAATTTATTTATTATTAATTACTCCTGCTTTTTTGTTTTGCAGTGAAACAGTTGTATTGCAATGTATTTATTTTGTTTAATATTTTTATTCAGTAATAATGACAATAAAAATCTGATTATTTTATAGTCTATTAAATGGGTTAAAAACAGTGGGAATGCACCAATGAAAACCCAGGATTCGTTTTTAAATTTTTATTTATTTATTTTAATTCTGTTGAAAAGTTTCAAAAGGTTTGCATTTGAATAATAATAATAAAATGTAAAAAGAAAATATACCAAGTATTCTAGAATAATGAATTTTTTTCCCCAAAAATAGCTATTCAAGTATTTTTGTGAGAATTCCAAAAAAAAATTCATATCGCAATATAAATGACAGAAAAATAGATATCGCAATATCACTTTTTTCCAATGTCGTGCAGCCCTAGTTTTTATCCATTTGTTACAGAAAGACTTTTTGTCATTTTTGGAGGTTGACCATCTCCTTTTGTCTCCCACTGAAGATTTTGATCAACATGAGGGTGAATAAATGATGACAGATTTTCATTTTTGTGTGAACTATTCCTTAAACTCCCAAGCTTTCTATTACTGACACCACATGATATGCTCAGGCAAGCAATCCAGCAAACCTTGACAGCATGAGGATCCTTGTCAGGTTTGTTTTCACCTCTTGAAACTTCTGCTTTCCGTTTCTTCTATCCCCACCTAAGAGTGTGTATTTTGACACACACTTCTATAAATTCCTCTGTTAAGTAACGGCACGGACAGCATGTACCCTAGTGGCTCATTGGCATGGCAACAGCGGCCGAATTAATTCCTGCAAATAATATTTTTAGCCTGAGCCTGTTAAAGAAACGCTAGCCTTATCATTATCAAAAACAATAAATAATAGCGTTTCATGCTGGATAAGACGGCGAGCTGCTGTGCGTGACTCATGGAAAGCTTGTCAGCTCATACTTTACTCCAGGAGAATAATGTATGGACTTCAAAAACCCTGGAGAAGGAGGGCAAATTGCCTAGCAACCGGTGTTTCTCTGGCCGGGGAGATAGAAAGAGAGAATCTGGTGCTGTGTGGGGGGCTGGGATGGAGGGTGGACCAGTTCCTTCTTTTTGTTTTAGAGCTCAAGAATAGCTGGAGAAATCGTGATGGGCTATTTCGAGCGGTGCTAAACAAAAGCATGAGGGAAGGATGGCACATCCAAAACTCTTATGTGCACAAGTTTGTACTTCCTAAACTGCATTTCTGCTCAAAATCAGGATTGATTTGGGCATCATATTACTTTTACCTATGTGATTAAGGACCCCTAACCCTCAGTATATTTGTATACAGACATGAATGTATACAGACACCATAAATCGTAAAGAAAACAGTAGCTCACAACACTTTACCAGCTGCCTAGAAAATACTGGGAAAGTTGGCTGAGTATGGCAATGAGTTTCTTCAAAAAATGTAAAAATTCCAGAGGAAGCTTTCAAAAATGCATTAAAAATATGTTTTTAATGATGGTTTGCAAGGCACATATGAGTGCCAACTGATCTAGTTTCTGATATTTCAACTTGATTGTAGTTTTAATGTCAGTGGGTTTCTAGTAAAGTGGAAAACATTATGTATTTTTTAGGGAAAATTTGCCATTTAATGTGTTAAAAAATAATAAATGCAGAGTTGTTAGTACTTGTTAATAAATGCTAAATAAAATAAATAAATAAAAATCTGATAATTTGCCATTTCACTTATACTGTAATGTTGCATGGGTGTAATTACTAATTTTATCCTCCAAAAAAAAATCCATTTTGTGGATATAATATTAATCCATTTTAAGCATCAGTATCAGTATTGGTGTCGTTGATATTTGCTTTTATAGTACTTAATAAAAAGTACTAACATTAAACAATTTTTTGAAATATCAGATATTTTAAATACTGACTTTGTTTCCACATTAATTTGGAAATCAGTGTGAAAATATATTTGATTATATATTTTAATGTTGCAGTAATATATTTTGTTGATCAACAGCCCTAGTATTTTTATGTTTTTTATATTTGTATTTTTCATTACATGTTAAGTTTTAATTAAAACATTTTATTGTTCATTAAAACTGGTGGTATTCATAAAAATGTTATTTATACTGTATGTAAAATGTTATTTATATATGGAAATGATACATCTATAATTTTTTTAGCACATTCTTACTGATGCATTCAAGACTATTGCAAATCATTTTCGCAGATTCATCTATGCTAGCCAGCTAGATTACATATCTTTGTGATGAATCAGCAGAAGTTGTGACAACAATGTAGAATACATCACAGAAAAAAACACAGATCAGTGAAGATAAGATTTTCAGTGGCGATGTAGCACTGAGTGTAGTGGTACAGTGATTGAGGTTTATTTTTGGGCTGATATTTGATGGTTGTGTTGTTTAACAGGTGCTACAGGAACAGGGCTGTGTGTTTCAGGAGAGACACGGATGGGAGAGACCCGGATGGTTCAACCGGGGTGGACCTGCTCCAGTGAGATTTCAACACATGCACCATTCTATAGGACAGAAATTGTTCTGTGTTCATTGTGACACATATAACCCACTCAAACCTCTGAGGTCTGTATCAGATGATGATTGATTGATTGATTTGTCTGCTAAATTGTTGTTTGCAATTGTCCTTTTCTCAGGTTCTGGATTATGATTACTATGGTGCCTATGATGTTCCCGAGAACACTGGTTACAAATACAGTGAGATACTAGGCAAAGAGTATACGTTTGACTTCCCTCCACATCATGATGTGGTGAGCGTGTGTGTTTGAGAGTGTTTCTAGCATCAGTTGTCCATAAGAATTTCTTGTCTGAATGACTAAACAGGTTTGTTTTCAGCATTTAATTGATTGCTTTTGTTTTGTTTTTTTTGTATTGTTTGTTTATAGTTGTTTTTTGAAGTTGTTTTTTTTTTCTTTTTTTCTTTATTTTTTGATGTGCTTTTAAAATATTTTTTTAAGTATTTTTATTTAATTCTAGATTCAGTCTGACCTGTTGGAATGCTGTAGCTGTGTTTAATTATTTTATTTTTTATTTTATTTTGTTTTGTTTTGTTTAGTTTTGTGTTTTTTGTTTTCGTTTTCATTTTGTTTTCTTTTCTTTTTCGTTTTGTGTTGTTTTTTGTGTTTGTTTTGTTTGTCGTTTTGTTTTTAAAATGTTTTTAAACATTTAAACATTTTTGTTTCATTCCAGATTCGGGACGAGTGTCTGACCTGCAGGAATGCTGTAGCTGTGTTTGATATGTCCTACTTTGGTAAATTTTACCTGACTGGTCCGGATGCAAAGAAGGCAGCTGATTGGCTGTTCACAGCTGATGTCAACAAAGCTCCAGGTGAGGATCTCTGTGATGTCTGTCTGTCAATTCAATCCCCCATCCAGCACACTGAGTGCATGCACTTTCACTTCCTTTTTTCGATTCTTCACATATATCCAGTATTCATTGACATTCATTGCCTTGTCTGACCACATAGTTTCAGTGGTAAACCCAACTGAAGTGTAATCATCTTGACCATTTTTGTTTTTCAGGGTCCACAGTCTACACCTGCATGTTAAACAAGAGGGGCAGGGTCGAGTCTGACCTCACTGTCAGTCGTCTGGAGCCAAGCCCCGCCCACCTCCCACTGACACCCGAATCTAATGGTAAACGACACGTGATTTATTTCATTCAGGATCACAGAACTGATGTGTGAGGCATAGAAACAGGAAGTTAGAGGAAGTCCTGTGCGTCTCATCAGCATGAGATGAGGATGTGTGGAGTTTATATTCACCTCACTCTCGATGTTTGTGTGTCCTCAAGGTGAGGCGTATTACCTGGCCATCGGAGGTGGTGTGGCGCAGCATAACTGGAGCCACATTCAGGCAGTGCTGCAGGACCAGGGTTTCCGCTGCACACTAATAGACCACACTGAGGACATGGGCATGATCAGCATACAGGGACCCAAGAGGTTAGCACAAGCACACACACATGCTGTATAAATAAGCTCTGTTCAAAACGTAGTAAACCCCTGAATTGTGTTTATATATATCTTCTTTGGGCCAAATTCTAATGGCTTGTTGACCAAGAACATTAAAAGTAGGGTTGACAATTTCAGAGAGGCTAGCAATAGCAAGCTAGCTTTGAAAGCATAAGATCCCATCCTCCCTCCAAATCACTCTCCAAAGCCACGCCTCCTCCAAAACACATGATCGCGCAAAGACAGACCAGAGGCTACCCAGCGACATGATGAGAGACGGCATTGGTGGAGGATTGAACGCAACGCTGTCAGATTACCTCATGTCTCGTTCACCGGTGAGAATTACAGTACAAAGTGCATAATATTACAATAATAACCCCATGCATTCTCGCTTGGTCTACAATAGCGTAACTGAACCCGGTGATGATGTATCATGTCTGCGTGAACAGGGTGCATGGAGGTATGCAAGTACATATGTTGAAAATAATCTGATTGGTCGAACATTTTATGATCCTACAGCTTTCTATTGACTATATAAACACTAGAGATGCAACAATACAGTTAGCCCACGGTTCAATACATACCTTGGTTCGCTTCGGTTCTGATGACTTAGGACATGTTTTATGCAATTTAAAACATGATTTTTAAAACAAATTAACAGCAAAAAACTGTTTTAAACTTATTATATGATTACTTAGAATTTCTTTTGAGAGAGGTATTATTTTTCGTATTTTTACCCAAAATAGGGTGGATTGCCCATTATGGAGCGCTATAAACACATATTATGTTGGTTTCATTCATACTGGTAGCCAGAGGGAGCCCTCGTGCAGAAACTCCAAATATGCATCACAGAAGTAACAACTGATGACGCTCCAGGAAATTCCTAATATGGGCAAAGGCATCACTGTCACTGTAACTGAATAAAAAGAAGAGAAACTTTTTGAATGATGAAACATAAGGACATTAAACACTTGCCTGCGGCAATATATAGTTTATCTGTATTCTTCAAGCCATCTCGGGTATTTTCATAATGATTAAGTATATTTGTAAGCCATTGCTAATCGACATAGCCTTTATTACAGTATAGATTATATTTTCTGCCTCATTCTGATAAGAAGCCACATCAGATTACAAAAGGAAGTTATTTCAAACACTCCACCGATATTGTGAAGTAAAAACAAGTTATAAACCTCTCTTTTGTTGGACAACAGGTTTAGAAATGCTTCTCATTACAAGTCATTTCAGGAGTGTTTGTTGTATTTTGCTTTTTCAAATGCACGTTATAAGCGGGGAAGCATTTTCTCATCTCAGCAAATAGACTCAGGGGCACACAAACAGATAAATAAAACCCATGGAAATTATTTAAACGAAAAACCGCAATTCACAAGCATGTATTGAACCATGGATGCCGTACCGAATGGTTCAATATTATATTGAGAATTGTGATATCCCTAATAAATACATATAAATACATTTAGATGACTTAAGTTAGTGATTGCTATCGAGATGTGAAGAGACTTTCAACAAGCATAACAAAAAAAATTTTTGAACCAAATCACCTACCCTGCCACTTTTTTTTACACTTTTGTTGTGTACTTCCTCCACCATATTGCAGTCTGAAAGGGTGAAATTGTAGTTGAGGGCTGTTTAAAATCAAGAACAGGAAGTGAATAGAGTAATCCTGACAGATTCACCTGTTTTCTCCTCTTCTCTGTAAACAGCAGAAAACAGATGAAAAAACAACCATAAATCTAATATCATACTGCAGTCATTCATTATGAAGTGTCTTAGAGGTGTAATTAGTAAAGAGATGAAGAGATGCTGGAAAGAACAGTGGAATTAATTAATATATTCTGAGGGGGTTTGCTTTATAAATTAAATTAAATTAACAGTATAACCGTCACATATTATTGATATGATTTAATTTAAATTAGTCAAATATTGTATTTATTTATTTATTTATTTTGTTTGCTTGTTTTCACTTTTCATACTGTTCTTTTTATATTAAAGTGCCCCTATTATGGATTTTTGAAAATGACCTTTCATGCAGTGTGTAAGTGAATGCAAACATCATGCAAAGTTTTAAATCTGAAAGTGCACCGTGCATAAAGTTATTGTCTCTCAAAAGAAAGAGTCGACTCTGAATCATTGAAACGAGTCGTTTTTAAAACGAATCCCAAGCCGTTTCATGTTGACGTCAACATGAAACATTAGCATATTGCCCGCCCACTTGTTGTGCTCGCAGACCTGGGAAAACTTCATTTTCGCGTTGGTCTGAATGAAAATGCAAATTCATTCTGTGCCACTAGGTGCCACTTTCGGAGCGTTAAAAATAGCTATTTCCCCGATAACGCCTGTACACAAAGCAGCACTGCGCTCACTGCTTTAAATGAAATCAACCAATCACAGCAGATTAGCGTCACGCAAAGGAGGGGTTTGGAAAAATGAATCGTTAAGCTAATTGTTTGGGAGTCGTTGAGCAAATAAGGTAAAAATAAATGCAAATTATAAGAAAATGAAAATGTTTTTTGACCTTGCATGCATGTCAACCTGTTGTTGGGGACTCCCAAAACCAAAATATGAATATTTCATAACCCATAATAGGGGCACTTTAAAGGGATTATTTTATTTATTTATTTATTTTTGTTCTTTAAGTTTTGCTGCATCACACATTTTTTAATTTGTTTATAATTTAGGTGATTTTTTATTTTTGCATTAGAATCTAATAGGACATTTTGTTGCTGTACCTTGACTCTCATGTAAGTGCTTATTTTACATGTGAAACAACAACAAGCAACAACCAAGACATCGAGATATGACCAGTTAGTATCACAGATTAACCCCCACTGTTAGATGCTGTAGCCTGAACAAAATATCTTTCTCTCTATTGACTATTATATCATAGTAAATCTATTTTATATTATAGTAACTTTACCAGTACCTGATGCTCTTAAAAGCATGAGATTGACTTTTATTTTGTTTTTATCCCTGTCTGCTGACTTTTATCCAGATAGTCTCTCAGAATGAGTGGTTTTTGCACCTTTGTATCAAATAAAGGGCTTTTTTGACTCAGAGTTCTGAAAGTAGTTCTGAAAGAAAGGGAAATGAGATTTTCATTATATGAGCCCTTTATAAAACACTTGTGCTTTGCTCATCACGACAGTGTGTCCTTGGTCTGTGTCCTTCAGTCCTTTTCCTCTTATGTCCAGATGAAAGCTAGATGAAAGAGGGAGCAGCTTTGTGAAATCTCCCTCTTCATCCTCATCTCCTGCACTGTACTCTTCATGGTTTAGGAGAGGGCCGTGGCTCCTGTCAGCTCTGCTCCGTCACATCCTAATGAGAACAGCAGGGTTTCTAATGAACACTAGCTACTATCAGCTCCTCGGCTTCTCCGTCTGATCTCCTGGTCATCTTTCCAAATGTTCGCTCTCAAGAGATTCACTCAGTGCACCTTAAAATCCAGAGAGAATCAGCTGCTCACTTTGTTCACTTACCTTAAATGTCGTCATGTCTTAGAGGAATGTTCTGGGTTCAGAGCAGGGTTATAGTGAGTCATGTAAGTTGAGAAAGTGAATGGGGACAATTTTTGTAATATTTAAATGCAGAAATGTGAAGCTGATTTTAAAGAATTCACTTCAATTCTGATAAAACTTTAATTGTTCTCATTATTTTTCTCATTAATTTTATAGGTGTTTTGTCCTGAAAAAAAATGTAATATAGCTTTGAATATTAAAATGGAATTTATGGAATCCAAAAAATTGCAAAACCATAAATCACCTATTATTTGTGATGCAAAAACACTTGATTAACATTATAAGCAGACTTCAAAGCAGAGTTATTTTATTTTTTACTGAGATATAATAGTAATAGTTTTCTCTGTTATTTTGAATTAGTTTTTATTTTTATATTTATATATATATTTTTTTTGCATTTTTGTCTTTTTTTTTTTTTTTTTTTTAAATGTCTGTGGGTCAAAGACAAGACGTCCTATTTTGGTGTCTCCATCAAATTAAATTTATGAAGTTGATTTTATATACACAAAATGCATGCATGTCTACTTTTAAAGTTTCAAATAACTTTTGTGAAAATAAAATGTGAAAATATGGATGAAATAATGTTCCAACATCATTCAGCGTACAACATACATGACG
Source organism: Tor tambroides (assembly GCA_021397915.2). Lineage (NCBI taxonomy): Eukaryota > Metazoa > Chordata > Actinopteri > Cypriniformes > Cyprinidae > Tor > Tor tambroides. The sequence goes on along the minus strand of JAFVLL020027136.1, from coordinate 1,906 downwards.
TACTTATTAAAATATATAAAAGAATAATTGATCATACTAAATTTGATTATATTTCAAATGATTAAAAACTCCTTCTGGCAAATGGGTAAAACCTAGTACGATTAAGTACGGTAAAGATTTAAAATTACAATTAATTAGAATTTTGGGGTCTTAAACAGAATTCTATATGCCTGACAAGATTTAATTTTTGTTACACTGAATGACATTTTGTGTCTTCTGTAAATCATGGTAAAAATCATGGTTGCTCAGAAAATTTTTTATTAAATTAAACAGGACACATTTTAATGTACAGGGGGAAAAATAATTTAATTTAAATGTTTTTTGTTTTGATTAGAGGTCTTTGACCCCTATATAGTTTTCAGTAATTATTAGTTTGAGTTATTTTAGTTTGTCAAGTTAAACTAAATAAAAATTTGCATTTTGCCTTGGAAATTAGATAAAGTTTTTAATATTAATTTTATTTTAGTTATAATTTATTTTCAAGTCAAGATTTTTTTTTTCCCCCCATTGTTTTAGTAAACTACCATTGTAAGTACTTCACTGGAACCCAGATTCTTTTTTGATAAGTCAAAATGAACTTTTGTGCTAAGTGCTGCCTGTCGATTCTGTTTAAATGAACAAAAAAGATCTCTGGTTTAATACAAGTTGTGTATTTTCTGAAATGGTGTAGATCAATTCTCTTGGTAATGGTTGAATTTGTGTTCACAGTATACAGGTTGATGTCATAGGGAATTACGGAGTGGATCCCGTATGCTGAAAACTATGCTTTCCTCCCTCAAAATGTGATTTACTGAAGTACGACATGTTCCAGGCTCAACATTTCTGAAACAACAAAGGATGTTGATTAAGGAACTTGTTCTCCTAGCATAAATCAGGCGGTGTGTGATGTCTAGATGTTATTTAGGGGTGACAGTAGCCCCGCCAGCTCATAAGATGCAGTGTATTCGGGTAAAGTTGTTATGAGCCACATTGTGTCTGAAGGGCTGCGTATTGAAATGATCCCGGTGTCATACGGGAGTGAGATTTATGCAGCGTTTGCAGAGCAAGCGACAGTGTGCTTATGTTGGCTTCTGGAGTGTGAATATATGTTTTGCCGTGATCTAGAGACGTGCTTCCACAGCTGCGTTTCTGTAACGTATTGAAGCCACAGTGTGCTTGACTGAAGGGTGATGATTAGCAGTGAACTCATGAGATGGAATCGGCTGATGAATATTATATCAGGACGTTTTATCAGTCAAAGCAGCCAGATTTTGTTGTTTCCTACAAAGAAAATTTTAATGAACAGTTAACACAAAAATTAAAATTCATGTAATTATGTATGCACACTTATGTCTGTCTTTCTACTCTGGAACACAAAAGCAGTTATTTATAGCAGAATGTCCAAGCTGTTACATTATACAAACAATGAAATTCAATAAAGAATTTCAAGGCGCAACTTAAATTTTAATCTGTTCCTCATGCAAAACTTCTGTATGTCTTCAGAACACTTTTATTTTTGTTATGTTATAGCTTTTGATCCCCATCCACTTTCAATGTATGGAAGAGAGCAGCTTGAACATTCTACTGAATGTCTCTTTTTGTGTTCTACGAAAGTAAGACAGCCACAGGTTTGGAACGACATGAAGAAGTGTAAATGATGACAGATTTTGTGAAGTACCCATTTAATTGAGGCTTGCTATGAAATTGCTATGAGCTTGTTTGTTTTGTGCATCACATCTCCTCATTACTGAATGCTTTCGCTCAGGTAAATAAGGCTAATAGTGATGTGGCTGGTGCAATGGTTTCATCTATTTCTGGTCTCTCCCTCTCACTGGTAAAACTGTGATTATTAAATTAACACCAGGCATTTGCAAATTTAATTATATATATATATATATATATATATATATATATATATATATATATA